>VWZL01004258.1:118549-196017 GCA_013396915.1 Stercorarius parasiticus | reverse complement strand
TTTACCTCAAACCAGGACAACGCTCTACAGCTATCTTACATACAGAGTTTAAATCGTGAAGGCCTTGTATGAAGAACAGTCAAGGACCTCGACTTCTGTAGTAATCTAAAGGGCAAATAAAGAAAAATTCAGATCTATCCTTTCAACAGAAACCTTTGACCTCTACACTGTCTCATGAATGGGACAATATAGAGAGACTGACGTAATTTGAGAAGGCAAATTATATGTAAATGAGTGAATATGTAATATGTAAATAGAGAGTTTTTCTTTCAAGCACTGGTGTTGACCTACTACTGCTTACATTTAGCCGTTGGTGGTATTTTCTTGCAGAGCAATATATTAGCAAATTGCAAGTTTAATTCCACTTGTTAATCTATAATAACCAACACAAGGACTGCCTAATCTGAAAAAACCTGAACTTGTGGCTAAGATCTGTCACAGAAAAGACAGAAGTTGTTATGTTTACATAATTTTTCTCCCCACTCCTAACCAGAACTCCTCTGGTATTTCTTTTCAATATTTCAATCGGGAAATACTTTGCAATTACAAAATATTACAGGATCACAACTTTCTTCCTGTTACCTATTGGTTATAAACTTACCTTGATCTAAGAAAGTTATCCAGCCTTCAGCTGCAAAAGAAATTGGATCTAACCATAATACTTAACAAACAGACATTATTAAGATGTTCTGTCAATTCTGAATTCAGTCAATTCTGGGACTATAGGGTATATATTCTGGGTAATTCTAAGGTAATTCTGAGACCAATTCACTACTACTTTTTGTAAAGACTTGCATGCTAAGCCACACAGGAAAAAACAGAAACTGTCACAAAACTCACCTAGGGGCACACAAAATCTGGGCAAGTATTTCCACACCCTGTGCTGCTACTCAGAAAGGTTGTGGGTTTGGTGCGGCAGATGCATATGCCATGAAAACAGCTGGAAGGAGTCTGTAATGCATACAGAGCATGATGCAGCCAGAAAAATGTGGACAGTTTTTCCTTCGGAAGCAAAAATGTACCTCTATGGCTCTGCCCATGTATGCCATTGATGACGCCCTTCCATGCTCAGGCTGCATGACTGATCATTGAACGTGACCGAGGCTTCTCATGTTTAAAGCTTATCCAACACTCCTCTACTGAAGAAATCAGTGCAGGTATTGCTGAAACGTTTGTGGTACCAAACTTCCCATATTGCTACTGGCCTTTGACAAAACATTTATTTTCAGAACCTGACTACTAGGTTAGTGAACATAGTTAAATTTATATCCTCCTTTCCAAAAATATTTCTATTTTTAGTATATTGGCATTTTTAAATCTCTGCTAGTAGGTTTTGAAACATAATGTCTCATTTGAATACATTTGCATATCAGTACCACAAGGTCGTTACAAAATTCAGGAGATGAAAGCAGTTTTATATGCCATTATTTCCCAAGAAAACTAGGAGAAGCAAGAGAGTAAATTGCCTACTTCTTTGTTAAAAAAAAAAAAACCAAAACACAAAACACCACCAAAAAATGAATTCAGAAAGAATTAATTCTGTAGACATTTGATACGTCTCTGTCAGGGATAGCGCTGGTCTAAACAGTTATGGATCCCTTTGCCCTTGTCGATTTTTAAAATATCCAATATTATTTTTCATATGTAAACATCATAAGAGATCTATGATGAAAAAAAATAACAACATTAAAAGGAAACACAGGATTTGACTCACTGTTGCTAAGCAACTCTGCATTTGTATCCCATTACTTTTCTGATCAGTATGAGTAGTAGAGCAACCAAAAAAAAAAAAAAAAAAGAAGTTGTCTGTTTAATAGTACTGCTTACCAGCTAGTGCAACACAGTTACTGGACTGCGTTTGTGCTTGCTTTGACAATTCATTATACGCTAACCTCAGAAAAATCTTTTAACGAACAAATGTACCATGGTGGAGATAATCATGGTCTTTGCAGATTCAAACTGAACCATCTAACAGTCTACCATAGATGAACCCTCTGAAAAAGATTATACTTCCATTAAAACATCCAGTTAAATAATTTTCTGCAGTAAATAAGCACACCTGAAATTACTGCCAACTATGCACTACATATACTATAAGATAAAATATAAACTCATGATGGTATTTCATGTTACAGCTACACAGTAAATTCAAGAAATTCAACTCAAGGCTAACAATTAGAGGCATCATGAAATTAATTCTGAATCTAGGTTTTGCCCATCACGGAAACACTAACTTGAAAATTCTTAAGAAATGTGGTTTTGAACTCGCTCACTCTCATTGTGCATCTAGATCCATGGCTGTAATTTGGCTTCATCCATCCAAAGTACGTTTGAGAACACACAATCCTGAACAGGAAAAAGACCAGTAGCAAAGAGAAAGGTCAGCATCAAATTGTAATTCTTTTTGATGTTATTCAATTGCTTCATCTTTCATTTGCTTTCATTATTCTTCAAAGAGACTTAAAAAAATACTCCTCCCTTTTTGATCAGTACAGCAATCAGAAAGTCCACAAGTTAATAATTTTCCACTAATATACTGAGAAATGGAGGTGGAAGTTAATTTAGGAAGCATAAGGGTTTTCTTAAATTATAGGATATTTCACAGGGTACTTATAGTGCTTATTGAACTTTTGAATTTTCAGACTGATAGACTGAGCGAAAAAGCTTCTATTTGCATTTTATAGGGCATTGATGTATCCAATTAAGATTTAGGAAAGGGTACAGAAGTGTGTGAAAGGATCCAAGGAGATGATTTGAAGATACAAAGGAAATTTTCTTTCATTTTTTGGTTGTTGCTGGGAAATAACATACTTCATAGTATGATTCTTTAGGGAAACAGAAATACGTTAGTGTATACTTTAAGCATTTTATATCCATTAAAGCACAAAGTCTAACATTTCCATTTTTTTAAACTATTTTTCATTCCTCCATATCATTAGATATACCCTGCTCCTCTTGACAATGAGACGAGTTGCTTTCCAGGCTTTGTCAACACATTGCTGGATGCCCCAAAGACATGGAAAACAGCCAACACTGTATTAGTGCCATAGGGCGATTCTGTTGCGCCTGGAAGAGCACAGCTGCTGCGCACTGAGACTGTTAGGCATGCAGGAGGCACTGGATGTGCTGGTTTTGGACCTGCCAGCAATGGCTGGTTGAGAATGGTAATGGTGTAGCAGGACAATTTAAAATCTTAACTTTGCTTCAGTCATTGATAAGAGACACATGTAGTGCTATTAACACAATAAAAATAAAAAACACAAACCCGACATGCGCAGACAAGTAAATCTAACCCATGAAACTTATCAGAACTGGTAGAGTTGAGCACTTAATAACACAAGGCAGGAAATCCACTGAAAATAATGGGGTCATGTACTAAAAAAATGCAAATGTTAATGCATATGTGTACTCCTAGCTCAACTCAAAAACTTCAAGAGATGGTTGCAATCCAGAGAAACAGCTTTCTTCCCAAATTGCTGTCCAGTGGTTTGCAATTAACAGAGCTGATTTGGCTAGATATGAACCTAGCTGGGGGCAGGGGGAAGAACACACCCACTGTCAAATATACCCACTATTTTAAAAACCAAGAAAAAAAAAAAGCAAGCCTCAAGGTACAAGATGTTGCAGTCTGGAAGAGTATTCTAAGGAAACATTGGTTTATGCTTGTCCTGTTTTTACACCCTTTCCCCAGAATCTGTTAATAGCCACCAAGATCCTGAATTAGCTGAATCTGTATCAGATCCAAAATACCCATGCTTATTTACTTAAGGGATTATTTTATTTATGTTAACAATCTGTACTGACAAAACTGAGTAATTTTATTCATTATTTCCATTAGAAATTATAGAAAATATATAATCTCTTAGTGTATTCATAGGAAAATATACAAAGTCTACATAACATGCTGTACCCACTCTCCATTCGCCTAAAGCACATTGAACAATATTCTTGGAAAATCCAAATCTAAATTGGGATCTAAATATGTGATTTCGAATCACCAACTTTTTTCCAGATCAAAACACCGCTTTCAAAGCCACCTTGAAAAACAAAGCTCTTTTTCCACTCCACTATGCGGAGGCCTGTACGTCAATGTAGGTTTAACATACAATTGAATCCGAGCAGTGGCAGGGAGGAGCTGGGGAGGAGTTGTTGATTTTTTGAAAGTAGGACAAATGCTCCAGCCCTTGACCATCTTGGTGGCCCTACACTCACTCTGGTTTATTTATCTTTTTTGTAATGAAGGGCCCAAAATTTCACATGATATCCAGATGTCATCTAAACCGTGCTAATTAGAGGGGAATAACCCCTTTCCTTGCTCTACTGGTTGCGCTCCTGTCCATACAGCCCAAGATACTGCTGGCCAACTTTGCTGCCATGGTACATTCCTCACCTATGTCCCACTTGCTGCCCAGCAGGACCACCAGGCCTTTTGCACAGAGCTGCTCCCTAGCCAGGTAGTGTCCAGCCTGTCCTGTTGGCAGGGCCTCTTCCTTCCTGGGGCAGGACTTTGCATTTGTCCTTGTTGAGTTCCATATGGTTCCCATCAGCACATTCCGTCAACCTGCCTAGGTCTGAACAGCAGCCCTGCTCCCCACAGTTTGGTGTCGCCTGCAAACCTGATGAGCAAGCTCTCCATCACATCATCAGTAAAAAAGTTAGACAGGATGGGTCCCAGAATAGACCCCGTGTTATTGCATGTCTTACTGGCATCCAGGTAGAGTACTGATCAAACTCCTCTGGGTTTGATCATCCAAACACTTTTTTTTTTTTTTTTTTTTACTTATGTCATCTGATTGTTTACCCATCCAGACTGTAAGATCCATACTAGGATGCAAGGATAATGCATGGGACCGATTTGAAAATCCCAACACCATTTTTTTTAAGCTTCTGACATTACCCTCTGAGCACTGGGAAACACTACAGGTTCACAATTATTTATTTTTATGTTCATATTTTTCTACTTCTACCAGCTCTAAGTAATTCTATGCTCATGTGTTGTTGTGGTTTAAACACAGCCAGCAACTGAGCACCACACAGCCATTTGTTCCACTCCCCCTTGCAGTGGAATGGGGGAGAGAATCAGAAGGGTAAAAGCGAGAAAACTCATGGGTTGAGATAAAACAGTTTAGTAGGTAAAGCAAAAGCTGTGCACGCAAGCAAAGCAAAACAAGGAATTCATTCACTGCTTCCCATCGGCAGTTATTAACTCAGTAAATTAACTCTATCCCAGCCAAAACCAGCACGTGTACACAGTAATTATTTTTCTCTTACAAGGAAGAAAGATTAACTTCTAAATTACTTCAGAAAGCTAATAACCACTAAGGCTGTTTGAGCTATTATGACTGCAGCAAATTAGCAGAAACAGAACACCATAAAATAGGAATTTGACTTGTTTTTAAAGAAGTAAAGGTTTTTTATTTGAGCCAGATAAAATTTATGAAAGACTACCTTTTATCTGACAGTGTGCATCACTCTAATCTATTAACGTTGTTCAGAAAAGACTCCTCTTGTTACTATTTTGGTAATGAGTGGAAATATCTCAGCAAACCGTAGCCAGTTATCAACTTATTTTCCAGATGCACAAATAGGTTACTTAAAAAACCTTTGATTAAGAAAAAGAAGGCAATTCACAAACTTTTTTTATGGTAATTTTCCTATCAGCAACTTTCAGCAAAGAAAAAAGAAATTTTTTTGTTAAAAGGTAACACTATGCACAAGTCCAGAAGCAAAGTGTTGGCAGCAATTATTTCAACAAGGAATTACTGATAGTGTTACATAAAATATCCTCCATGGAAATGCAAACTCACAGTACATTATTTTAAAATAAGTTTTAATGTCTTTATTAGAACTAGAAATTAGGAGTTTAAATATGGAACACTTAAATCATTACCAACCTATGCAGTTGTTACTACAACTATATACAAAGAACAAAAACTTACAGGATATTGAAACTGAATTAACATGTTCATAAAAGTCCACGTCCCACGAATTTCACTAGAAGTTAAACATCAAAGAAGTTAAATACTAAATTGGAGAAATATTAGAGGAAATATAAAGATGATAATAAAAAAGATAGGCATCAAGAAATACTGGCATCAGGAAATATTTCCTCAGCATCTAGACAAACGGCATGAGAAAATTCTGCTCCAGCTCGTACTCAAAGTAAAAGAGAAAATGGCAGTTCTATAGTCCTCAAGTACACTTGGTGGAATTCAATACGTCTTTTGCCAGGAAGGTGTTTCACAGTGCAATGGTGGCAAAAATCTGGCCCATTATGGTCTATATAAATCAAGGATTTAGTGTTTCCAACTCATCCCAAGCTAAGAAAAAAGGAATGGTCAAACATTTGAACAACGTTATGACATAAAGTGGATTCTGTTCCTAGTTTAACTTTTTCCACTGTCACAAAAATATCAAAAAATGATAATTTGAGAAAAGATACACATCTTTTCACAACTTTTCTGTAGTCAAACAGCCATCTCAAAACAGACAAAAGAGGGGTTCCTTAAGTTTCAAACTATACCATATGGTATTTAATTTAAAAAATAAAATATAAAAAAAAAAGTGAAAGGAGAAAGTTATAAGCAAAAGTGCATAACCAACCGTCTGGAAAATATCAACAGAAATTTAAGTATTTTAGCAAAAAAACCCAAACAAACCTTTCAGTGAGCATAGCTTTAAAAACCTAAACTTTCAAGTGATCTGAAAATAAGTAGTTGAAGTTATCAAATAGACCTCTGTTCTCTTATATATACTTATAATGATATGATCTACAAATTATCTGTCCTAGTGTGTAGGACCGTTTTCACACACACGTACACTATTTCAGCATGGCATTTACTTTCAGAGTTTATAAGCCTCTTACTTTCTCTGAATTGAGAAATATTAATTCCTTTGATGTTATTCACCACAGCATCTCAAAGTGTTTTATAAGCGTCATTTGACAGATGGGGAAGCTGAGACACAGGATCGTGAAGTAGCTTGCACGAGGTCATGCAGCAAGACTCCAGCAAAACCAAGAACAAATGTCATGGTCTTATAGCCTACTTATGGGACAGACAGATGTACAAATATTACCTCCTCCATCATTCCTCCTACCTTGTATTTTGAAGCAAAGATTTTTATACAGATTCATAGGTTTACCTTCACAGCACATAGATTTTATAATCCTTCATATAATAAGGTTTTTAAGTTTGTCCTGCCTTTTGGTTTTGGTCTGAATTAAATATTACACAAAATATTACCCATTTTGTCCTTGTGGCTTGGAAAAGCAGGCTTGGCCAACAGAGACTAAAACCTATAAACTGATCTAAAACACAAGTCCTCACAACAGATCACAGGCAGTCACAGGCCACATTCAGCAGCCTGGCACATACAGCTTAAGGAAAAATGGATCAAAGACAGAGGCAGAAAGAACAATACATAGTCCTTTAGTATTTGTTGTTATTTCACAGAAACCATTTCTAGGTGTCTGACTGCCTCTAACCGTGCTCCTGCCAGAACTTACAGGGAGGTATATAAAGGAATGAAACCAACTCAAGCATGCAAGCATATTTTACGGTTTCTGTTTATATTACTGTCTCTCCCTTGCATTTGTTTGCAACCCATGGTCACCAAGTCTCTAAGGAAAGCAATGACAGGTGTCTCTTGAATTTCTGCATACAAGCACTTTATGGACTTCTGTAGTTTTACCATTGGTCTCCCTTAAGTTAATTTGATCCTTCAGCACAAATCCCACTAGCATATATTGCTTTTGTCTCAATATTTACAGCTCTTCCTAGGGAATTTATCCCATCAGTGATCTTTCAACATCTGAAATAGCTTCTCTAAGAATTCATAGCAGTAGCTGTTTCAAATAATTCTTTCTTTTTGGCAGTATCACTACTGCCTCTTAAGAGATATTCATCTTTATGGCAAGCGTGCTTTTCCTGTAGCTTCTAGGTAGTGGGGCAGACTTCCTACATTTCCAGTAACTCCATATAGGAATGAGAGACATGGTAATAGGTTAATCAATAATTACACTTATTTTTAGTCCGGTATACTTTTGGGCAAAATGCAGAAAAGGGAATTTCAGAAACTTCTCTCCCTTCTAATTCAGTTGTACCTCTTATGGGACACTAATCACCAATATTTCTGTATTTTCAGCTCTCTATAAGTGAGCTGACATTTTTTTGAGAATAAGTTATAAAAGTCTGTCATATAATCCAGAGTTAGTAGCCCCTCCATGACAAATACTTTTGATATAATTTTATAAAGGACAGTTTACCAAATGTGCATGTGGCTCTGCTTGATGCTATCTGATCTTTAATACATATGAGTGTATTCAATCAAGCCTAAGGAGCTTCTTTCCTTCGGTGCAAGTTTCTTAACTGCCGTACCCATAAAGTCTGCTGATATAGCCAGGTCCAAATTCCATTAAAATAATTCAATTTTACTTCATCTAGAAATACGTTAGAACAAAATACAGTGGACCAAAGAAGGGAGAGGAAGATGGAGAAATACAACTAAAAATATAGTCCTTGAACTTGAAATTATATGCAGTTTGCAGGCACAAATTGGGACTTGACTTAAGCACAAAGCAGATCTAGGTTATAGAAGCCAGAGATGTCTCCTCTTCTTTATCCCAGCGAGACCCTTGTTATGTGATATCTCAATGACATAGCAGGAAAAACTGAACAGAAGACTAGTTTTCAAACTCAGCCACAAGTGCGTATTTATATATTCCCAAGTGGACAAGTATTACAGTGCCTTTGACCAGCCCTGTGAGCCACAGACACTTCCTAATTCGGAACCAAGCTGATTACCTTTAAGCAGAGAAAACATTTCCGATACTTTTAAGATAAAAAAATGACTGGTTGCAGATCTAGCAGTTTTGAAGAATGACGTTGCTTAAAATATTAAGTCTTTCTCAGTTCCAAGGTATTTCATTTATGAATATAGTCAAAGGAAAAATTAAATGGTCACAAACACCCACCAAAAACCAACCCACAAAGTGATGATTTGCCATTGAATTACGTATTCTGCTGCAGTACAGTAAGTAATTTCCAATTGCACTGGACCCTAAAGGGATTGAAATATTTGGAGATTTAGGTAGTGGCAGAGTTAGATGAAGTATTTTGTAGTGAATGATTCAATTATCTTGAGAAAGGTTCCCAAAATTGAATGGTTTGAATAATTACTTTTTTTAATGCATTTTTAGAGACACTATTAAAATATTGTTTAAAAAAAAAAAAAGGGAGAAAAGATATGACAAGGTAAAGCCCTCACCAAGATGTGGATTTGTTTTGATACAAATATTTTATAATGAGTATTTGTAACACTGAGACAAATTAAACTTTCTTCTTCATAGAAGATTCTAGAGCATGAGCAGTTTCAGCATATTTACATGTTTAATATCATCTCCTCTGTTCCTCACTTCAATACATTCTGATATAGCAATTATTATTAATCACCTCTGCAAACTACATTTACCCTCCTCCCACCCCTGGAAAGTCATGAAAGGACTAAAATCTTTTGAAGCTGTCTGAATTTCTGCATGGTCTTTGTATCTTTGTAACATCTGCCACATGTATGAATTATTTTCATTTTTCTAGACAGTTTTTTTTATTTTTAAGAATTTCCATCAAGGAGAATGATGAAAAGGCAAATGAGAGGAAAAAATTATAAAGTCCCAAAGAATGTTAAGTAATTCTAGAATACCACTAAACTACAATTGCATATATTCTTGCTTTGATAGATGATTAAATTTTATAGATGTTTAGTGGCAATGAAGAAAACAAAGGTGAACAGAGTATGCACCAAAGCATGCTTAAGTGCTCAAAGCACACTTATGAATAAGCTGGATTTCCTTGAATATACATGTAAAAGCTAAAATGCTCTTTTTAGATAAGGCATTGATTCAAATCAGATACAAGCTGGTTTGATAACCTTTTAATGACCTTATACAGATTCTTTTTATCTGGTTAGTTAGCACTGGTTATATATCGTTATTACAAGAAAATTAGCGTACTATTCTGAGGACTCATTCTGTCCCAGTTTTAAATGTGATTTGCCAGCAATTTGCACAGATGGAAGACTACTTTCTGAGAGAGAACGAACAACAGAGCAACCACAGTAGAAACAAGAAAAAGAAAACAATAGTTTTGAATAGAAGCAACAAGATGTAAAATGCTGTGGAGGGTGCTTACCTTAATGTGTGTGATACTCTGCATATTTTTATATCCTCACCTTTACATAAAGATAACATCATATAAACTTTGTAATTTAATAATTAAAGTATACACAAATTCTTGTGAGATACCTAAAATCTAGTGTGCCTGGGTGGCGAAAAGAAAACATTTCTCAATTACAAATGAGAACGACTTCAATGCTAAAAAAAAAATAAATGAATCAGAATGTGAGATTGTACTCTGTCTCCACTATTTGTGTCCAGACACTTTTGATGTTAAGCAGGTCTCTCACACATCCACTTGTCAAAGAGTCACTACAGACAAATACATGTTCCCTGTTGTACCGGTTTACACTAGGTATTAAGATCAAAGACAGCCAACAGGAATGTTTTCTCCCACTAGATCCTCTCTACAAACATGAAGGAGCCAGATAAGAGACATCTGTTATTTTACCAGTACAGATGTTAGTTTTAGAAGACCTCTCCTTCATATCCACTTCAGCTGGAATAAAATTCACATGCTTTGCACTGGGAACAAGGGGCAATACATGCATTCTGAAAGGCAGCAAACAGCCCTTTAACGGAACTATAACTTTTTACAGTGAGACAGAATGGCAGCAAGTACAGGTTCCAAAAACAATACTAAATATAAGAGCCAGTCAAAAAATGAACGTTGGCAAAAATTTCTATCACTTTTGCCAAGAATGTGATTAAATGTTTGCTTGAAAACTTGGTTTGTTAAATTTTTGAATATAGTCTAATTAGCAAGAACATTTAGGGGATCTCTCAGCTACATCGATATTCCTTTTGTTTCTGTTTTCTCTTGTTTCTTCTCTTAAAATATTTTTGCAATGCAAGTCTTGCACCTCTTCTGTTCCTTGTTGTACACTGACCCAATCATCATCCCTATTATTTATCAAGTTTTATACCTTGAGTCTTGCCTTTGTGTTATGAATTCTATTCCATTTCAATGTCACACACAAATTTTTTGTCTTCGCTACTGTTTCACCTTTTTTACCTCTCCTTTGTCAGAATTGTGCTCTACCAAAATAAAAACAAAATTATACCAGCCAACCCAAAGTCCCACCTATAAAAGGCAGAACCATCTGTCAGTCCCTAAACTCTCAAACATGAGTAACTGCTGTTATGACTTGGTCTCAGTAGTAAAATTAGGATAAATGCTAATATGCTAATAAGAGCGTTATATATATATATTTTATTTATGAACAATACACAAACTTCAAGTCAACTAACGCAATTTTAAGCGTACTTTCTTAATACCAGTCTGAGCACTTACAATTTTTTCCTTTTTTTTTTTTTTCAATTATCCATTCTAAATCAATCTAGATTGGCATATGTTCAATTTTGCTGACTTTCTGGAAGCGAGTAGACTGACCTACATGCCCATCCATGCCAGCTCTACAACTAAATCAATATCATTAAAAGGGAAAAATTAATCCCAGACTTATATTTTCTCAGTGGAAATTTAACAGAGATAAAACCTGCTTAGTGTTTCAAGTAACTATAATTTATTTATGAATATATTTAGATTCCTAATTATTTTTTTCCAACTCCATGCCAAAATTTTTAAAATTGCGGGACAAGTTTTGTGGCCTTAATTTCATAACTTTTCAGAAAGATATGAAGAACAAACAGTATTTGGGAAATGTCAGTTTGTTCTGTTTAAGGACAGAGATCATAAAGTGTCATTTCATTTTGCACACTTCCAAATTTTGCACACAATGAAAGACTTTGCAAAGTCGGAAAAGTATTTGCAAGTCTATACGTAAAAACAATTAGGTATCCAAAAGGAATACTGTAAGTCTGGAAACCCAAAGTAAATGACAAATAGTCTAAACACTAAAAGTAAATGTTTTCCAGTGGACTGTACTTAAACTTGATACAATTAATATACTCTTAATGCCCAAGAAGCACACTAAAAGTTGATCTGATCAAAGCATTTCTGAAAAATAAGTAGCATCTTTTTTAAGAAGTCATTAAAAAGGCAATAGGAAAAAAGCCTTAGTGCGTGTTGTGCACGTTATCTAAAGTAAAAGGAATACAGTCCAACACCAGTATGGATATTGTAAACATTAATACTTGAAGTGACATAAACCCAGCAGAATTTCATTTGCAACTAACACAGGAGTTTCCATCCCTTGAAGCGACCAATAGACTATGCTTTGTAGTTTAGACAGTAAGGTAGAAACAAACATAGCAATGGTAGCTGTTTTTATGTAAGAACATGTTAGAGAATGATGCTATTGGACATGGTATGGTTTTATCTACCAATTTACAGGAAGAAACAGCTGTTGATAGTTAAGGTGGAAAAAACCCAAGAACAGATATAATGTAATTGTTTATTTTCCTTCCTGACATTTTTTGGTATGCCTTTCTACAGATGTACTATTGTAATGACAGTCATTGATTCTCTGCTGAATCTCTGTTCAATAAAAAAACCTTGTCATCATATGCTTCCTTAATATACATGTGCAATTGTTTGCTGTAAAAATGATACCCTTTACTGCTAAATATTATAATGATATCTTAATATCAATTTCTGACTACATCTTTTAATAATTTTCTACAGTCATACCTAGACTTACGTTTCAAAGCAAGACATAAAGGCCTACAGAAAATTAAAGCACCCATTTTTTAAAGCCTGTCTTAAACTATTGCTGATTAGGCCTCACTTAACAGGCTTGTTTTGAAATTATAGAAAAACAATTTATAAAGTCTTAGTTACTGAATACTTGAAAGCTCCATGGTAATTGTGTTTGCATGTTTTCCTACCCTGCAGCAAGTACAAGATGAATTGAAATTCTTCACTTCTCAGTGAAAGAAAGAGAATACAACTCATATGCACATCGGTGGCATTGTAGAGTAAGGAGGTCTAAACAGATGGTTATTACGCAGAAGCTGATAAGCGATAATCTTTTACCCCATGCCCTACTCATATGTCAAAACCCTTTTTCCACTCTACCTGAAAATCACATCAAATTCCACCTTGGAGGAGTTACTTTAGTCTCCTCACTTACCTTTCTACTCGACTATACCTAAATTTTCATGGGTTTATGCTCATTTCATGTGTATTAAAAAATACAAATTAAAAAAAAATAATCTGCGTACTGGTTTTCACATAAGTGCCCACATCGGATATGAAAGAAAAAAAAAAAAAAAAAAATCTATGTCAGACTGTATGTCATGCTTCGGTTGTTGCCACAATAACATTCATATGTGCGAAGGTAATTAAAAATCTTACTTACTGAGATGCTAGATGTAACCATAGACAAATTAACAACCTCTTTCTTAAAGTGGAATGCTACAGCAATAATAATAAAGTAATGATCATATTTCTTCTGAATTATCATTCTGAAACCATATACAAGCCACTGCTATCCTTTATTTTGAAACTGAGTATAGTATCAATAGCTTTTTTTCCCCAGTGAAGACTGGTATGCAATGTGTTTTTCTGTACAGAATCTGTTACCACTCGACACTAACTTTTTATTTTATTTTGATTTTTAAATTTGCCTTATTGCCATTAAGCTTCAGAATATGGATCTTTGGATCCACTGATAGTGCAAAATCATGCAAAACTATCAGATTTTCTTGCTTATCACAAGTGTTATATCGGAGAAATAAATCTATATTACATATATACAGAAAAATTACAGCTTAAAAACATTTTGAAGGACTCTTTTGAAGGCTAAGAAGAATCAGCCCTATTTTTCCCATTTTCAAACTTAAAAACTTATGTAGCACTGTTCTACTAATATGTAATAATTCAGGACAGCGTACCGAAAAGTAGCTTTAAGCTATGTAACTGCATTAAATGATCCGAATTACTTACCTGTGCCTTTTGATTTGTGTGGCAATCTGGTATTCCTACTCTTCAATAAAGTCTGAGTTTCCCCAGTTATTTTTTGTTTGGAATCAGTTTTTATACAGATTAACAAATATTCACTTGCATCTCAGTGATTTTTGTTTCTGAAATGTCTAGTGCCATCTCCATGAAAATATTTTGTGAAAAGCAAACGTCCTTTTTATACTCTGTTTATAAGAAACAGAGAAATGTGCAGTCTTATGACACCTGAACACTTCTAGGCACAGTTATTCATGAAATGCTGTGGACAGAGTTCCATCCAGGTGAATAAAATAATCACCTAAAGGTTCTGGGTTTCGTTCTGTGTTTGTATTTTGTTTTTTTTTTTTTTGTTTTCTGTTCGTTTTGTTTGCTTTTGGGTTGTTTTTTTTTATAGCTAGATTTGGATGGGTCTTAGCAGAATGATTAAACTGGGTGCTAAGTGCTCTGCTTTTCTGTGTGTCTGCTGGGCCATATTCTCCCAGAAGTGGTGGTCAAAACAGACAGGACTGTTCAGTAACAATGTGAATCTTATTACCTTCACATGGGAGAAGACATTCAAAACCAGTAAACATTTTTGGAAAAAACAATGGCAATAGACAGCAAGTTTGCTTAAGTTTGTTTAGAATTCTTTGGGATCTATAACAACAGATTAGGTCTGAAAAACTTTCACTGGCATATGGACATTTAGCAAATGTTTAGTACTAGGAGTCATCGAGAGGTGGACAAGAAAAAAAAATAATTGTTTGTCAGTTGATGTACACATTAACACTTTCATCTTTGAAAAGAAAAGCTGAATGAATCTGCTGTTGGTTTGTTGGATTTTTTATAACCCATTCCTACTGAAAGAACTGCACATGATAGTTCATTTAACTAGCTAGATTCTGCAAATTTTGAGCTCTAGGTGTAAGAAGTTAATACTGTTCAACTGTTATTTGGTGTATACCCACCAACTTTGCTCCTTTCTTTATTCCAAGTGGAAAAGCAGCTGCTTTATACATTACACACTCACAGAATCAAGATGTTCTTTGAGTAGAGTGCGTCCCTATGTTTTCATACTAATAGCATAATGCAAGTTCTTTTAAGTAGAATATTCAGAAGTGAAGCAAATACATCTTGATAAAAATTACTAATAGGCACAATCCTTATCAAAATCCCACTTAAATGGGGTTTAAGTTCCCAAACACCTTCAGTCATTTGATAAATAGACACTAAGGCCAAAAGAATCACATTGTATCATCCAGAAGCACGATCATCTGTATAGAGTTTGTCCATAAGGGGCATATTTCAATTCTGAGCCTCAAAGTCTGCTCTCTGTTTGCATGCCATATTACTCCCCCAGAATATATGACTTCAATTTTACTTTGCTATCAGTGAGAGCATGCACATATTGCATTGCAAATAGAGTGCACATCTGACACTACTTTGAGATTCAGAGACTAAAGTCTCATTTCTGCCTTGATTCTCAAAGCACAATAAAGGATTTTTTCCCCCCTCACCTAAAATTTAAATCATCATCAGTCTTTTATCTCCTTTCTTGCATAGTTTCATAGCCCACTAGTCAGGAAATCTCATGCTGGTTGATTGTGAGAATAATTAAGATTCCAGCTGAGTTTATCTGCCAAGTGCCTACAGAAGATTCTTTATTTGAGCTGAGACTTAAATCCCTTTCTTTGCAGTTTCGTTAGTCCATCACAGATCAATCTCACAGATTCAGAAATCTTCAAGAGACTACTTAGAATGAAGGTTTCAAACATCATGAAGCCTTTCCTTTTAAATTACTATTAATGCTGCTTCAGAGTCCCTATTTTTCTGACAACAAACTTATCTGCTACTACAGAAGTCTTGGCAAGACAACAGTTTTCATTACGTCAACTAGAGACAATTATTGCACATGCCTAGGAACATTACATGCTACATCACCTTTATTTCTTATGTCTAACCAACCGAAAGAGCAATATGTAACCACAAAATACTCAGGTCTGAACATCAGCAATCTCAGACACTTTACTTAGCGGCATATTTTCACTTTCCAATTGGGCAGATTGAGACACAGTGAGTTTTTTTACTCAATGGAAAATCTGCTCTATATTATAGATCCTGCTCTCTATTGGATATTATCACATCCTTGCTGTTAATCCATCCTGGGTTCATAAATTAAAATTTATGCCGTTACATAATATTGTCTCATATTATGGGTATCCTGAAATGCGGAATTCCATGTGCTAAAATGACTAGGTGAGCTGAAACGATCGAAGATTATGTATTCTCATTTACGTTTCAGTCTCTACTGCAAGTTCTTTTGTATGTTTACTTGATACTTCATGGGCCACCTCTGGGGATGAACTATCTCATTTCCACAGCAGGATTGGCAGCAGTACAACTGGTATTACAAACAACACTTATATCAACAATATACCAGAAATTATTAGAAACAAGTACAGACATGCCTTACAGGAATTCTGCATTTTTTATTACATCCTCTAACACCAGCAACGAATCTTAAGTCAGATGACAGAAATCTAAAGAGTCAGAAAATAGATGATACATGACCTCTTATTAGCGTTTAGTGGGCACAGGAGTATCCCATAGAAAGATTGTTAGCGTTACTGAATAGCACTCCTGAGAGGGGAAAAAGGAAATGTAGCTAAGATCTATTATATTTATAGTGACATCTGAACATGCACAAAACAGAGCACAACCAGTTTCTGTTCATTGCTAGACAACCACAAAATAAGTAAAGCAAAGTAATGTTGAACCTTTTTTTCTTTTACAAGTAGACTGCATGATGTGCTATTGTTAAAATTATATATGAAAAACTTGCTGAATATTTATCTTTTAGAGTTTTTCAGACATCTAAATAATATATAAAATATATGTATTATAAAATGCATATGAAATATGAAACTATGAGTATACAATAAATTCTGAACAAAAAAGTGCAAACAATCCACAGAACGTCAGTCCTGATTTCTCTACACTTGTCTCCAGCGATACACTGCAAAACCTGCCCTCTTCATATTTACCAGGAAATCTCTAGTCGTTCCTAAAAAATGCACAATAACCACTCAAACATCAAGGGCTAAATGCTTCAGCTGTTTATAGAATGCATTCCAAGTATTTCAATGAAGCAATTCTTGATTTATTTGGGTAAATGACTAGTGTTTGTCCACTTGTCTTTTTTTTTTTTAACTCTAGTCTGCTTTAGGAGCTTTCAGCAGTCTGAAGATGAATTAAGAAGGTGCTAAGGAGAAGTAGAAACAGACATCAGGAAGAGCAAGCAGAAGATTTAAACATATTTAATAAAACTAATGCCACTCAAAAATCTCAAAATTCCTTCAAGTCAACATGATTTTGGTTTGTTTGAAGAAAACTAAAGCTCTTCTTCCAGCTCTAATACTGATCTGCTGCATACTGCCAAGAAGTGAATTCACTATATTCCTGCATCTTTTTACCTTTTTGACTTTATGTAGTTTACAAATTCCTTGAAGTGGATATTTTCTTCCTGTACCTAGCACACTGGTTTAGATGGTGGCTTTATGCACTTCTGTAATGTAAGTAATACAGACAAACACAACAAATAATAATGTTTGCTGAGTACCCTGCGTGTAATTCACATTTACTTTTAAACTGAGGCCCCTTAGTTACTTATATCATCCAACAATACAGCCAACAAAATTACTTTTAAACCTAGGTCAGGCTTATTTACAATCACCAATACTTTGCATCACAAGAATATCTATTAAATTTAATGGAATTCCTGACAGTAGAACATGATAGTCATATGGAAATCAGAACTTCGGCCTATAAGATTATCTGCAGAACCAGGATTCTAAGTTCTTTGTGCTTTTTAGTTCATCTTATATTTCTTCCCAGGATGAATTATTTATTAATGAGGAATCTGTATAAATAAACTGTTCTAGGGCAGCCTAATAAGATACGTCAAAATGACTTGTTAAATATTAAAAAAGCACTCAAAGCTCTATTCATTTAGGACTACTGGTATACAGCCTTGCTGGTTTTGTTGTTATTTCTATTTTTAAAGGCTGTTAGTGACTTTTGCAAATTATTTATACACANATTTCTCCATCCAACACTTAACATTTCAAAATTATACAAATTTAAGGAAGCAAAGTACTTATTGAAACAGTAGCAACTATCTCCTAGACTGGAGAACGGTGGTCTCCACAGTTCTGGTTCCACATTTCTGTGGTCTGGAGAATGTTTAAGCTTGCTCAAGACTGAACTAAACTTTCAAATATTTTTTGATAAGTCACACTCGACAGCTTTGGCATGTCAATTCTCTATAACCACACATACACACATCTTATACACCAAACTCCACAGTATTAGATCCCTATATCATACAATGCAGTGGTTTTTTGTGGTTTGGTTTATTTTTTTTTTCATGCAGGATCATCATAGACTTCTGCATTACCTCTGCATGTAGCATACCAACCAGCACCACCATGCTGCATTACATCTCCAATACCTAGCACCTCTGTATTGCACAGCACAAGTCCATCTGGAATACCCCTTTGATTCCAGAGGGCTTTTTTCACTTAACGCTGTAGCAAGGATAAGTGCTTCTACTCCATAGGACGCTGTCTGTGATCTTTTCCTAAGTAACATTAATTTTTGTGTTCATTCCTGCTCCATCTCCATCCTGAAGCACAATGTTTCTTCCTCCATTTATGCTGACATTCAGAACTTTTTACTCCAATACATAGATAAATAAGAAAATGTAACCACAATTCACTGCTTTGACCTTTGTACCCCTTCAGTTGCACTAGTCCTCGCCTTGTAAGATCTGTAAAAGCACTTCTTTGCTATGCTACATAGAGAGTATAAAGGCATCTTCTTTTGCCACTTTGTCATGCCATCTGGAATGTTTATTAATAAATAAACCTAGCAGGTAAGAAGTGACATGCAAGAAAGTGCTCTGTTATTTACAACTTATTTAGGATATATATTTGCAAAAAAAATCTTACTATATTCTTCCTCTGCCACAGGCCTACAGAAAAATCTAACAGCTGGACATTAGATTTTCTGGATGTCTGTGGTGTTATTTTTCATTGTTTCCTTTTAGTTACCTTTTACTGTTATTTGTATAAAGCAAAAAAAAAAAGTTAGCCTTTGATAAAATATTTAAGTTCATGAACAGTCTCCAATAAAAGTGTGTATTGACCTATAGGAAACACCATAGTACTAAGAATATGAACGAGGGATATCATAGACTCCACTAACATCAAGCTAACATAACGGGTTACAGGGTAAGTAGGAAAAAGTGTTCTGTTGACATTGGCGTAGAGTATAATCTTTAAGCATTGCAAGCGATATTAAGCAGGTGATATTTTCCAGCATTAGCAAATGACTGCTCTAGCCACTCTATATAAGAGCATTTCAAACTGGCTTTACGTTGCTTGTGTAATCAAAATGGACAAGCTGATTCAAACTACTAATATTCATTTTAGGACAAGTGAGCCCATCAGCTACTTCTTACCTGAAATAAAAATCTTTCTTCACTTACTGGTAAGTCTTCAGAGAAAAATTGGTCTTGGTCTGTCTTTAATTAAGTGCTTGCTCATATAGAATGTGATATGCAACATATAAGGACTCATTCAGAATAGGAATGAGTCTCCTGAACAGGATTTGTTCAGAATAGGAAAATATAGATGTACAATTTTACCAATCAGACACACTATCGAGCAAATAGAAAGCAGTATAGCAAAACTCATTTTTCAGCTGATATTTCTGTACTTACTCCTACACTATCTTATGCCATCTACTAGCTTCTGGATAATTCAAAAGATTGTCTGCTGAGAAATAATTACAAATGGCATCTTTTAAAGAGGGTAGACTCACCGAATGGCTGTAAGTTTTCACAACTTAATTTTTCTATATAGAACAGCATGAGCAGAGTCCTGGGCCCAATGAGGCAATAAGAAGTGAGAGAAAGTTTGAAAGAATGGCACTAAGTCAGCCATGAAATGGAAACTCGTAGGGAGCTGAGGATAGCCAGAAGTGGCTGGTTGAGTTTACTCCCCTGTAGTTTATGCAACTGGGAAAGGATATATTCTAACCAAGAAAGAGTGAGGAGGACCAAGTGACTCCCAGATAGCAGAAAAGTAGTAAACCTTCTATATCAATAGAAGAGAGCATCGAGTTGTTCAAGCAAGGGTTTATCATATCAAAGAGAAATGAGGTAGGAATTGTTGAAAATTGAAATCAGTTCTATTTTTTTTCCCCACCTCGCTTTCAGAATGTGTAAATTGTGGTACGGCAACTCTACTTAGTATTTGCAAAGATCTCATAAATAATACATTGACACTGTGCCTAGGCCAGTAGGATTTCTGGAACATGCATTTAAAAAATTATTTCAGTAAGTGTATATTGGGAAGATGGAGGAGCACACAAATCCAAACCCCAGTTTTTCAAGTAAAGTTTTAATTGTCTTCCTGTTAAATTGTATCTGGTAACTTTTATCGGGAAAGTCAGTGGTGGGAGGATGGTAGAAGAGGGGTAAGCCAAAACTGCTTCTTCACAGTCGGACAGTATGTTCTTCTGCCTTCTGCAACTGGCCAGCCTATTTCCTGGGTTTTTACTGGGAAACTAAAAATTTTAGATGGGACACTATTTTCAGTTACAAACAGTGCTGAGTCACTGGCTTTCCTCAATACTGTTAGCTGACCAGAGAATGCCAGCTTCTCTAAGGAGAGAATGATCTCAACACTGACACATTTATTTGTTCATGATATACAGTGTGGTTTAGCAGCCAGCAAATTCTTCTCTGGTATGATATCAGAATTAAAGAAATGAACTTGCACTGTACTTCAAGAATGCAACACAAAATTTTAAGGACTACAGTTTCAAAGGCTCTCCACATCACAATTTAACTTCACTTTCATTGGGATATGAAAAATATATCTAATACTGGGACTAAAATCTTTTGAAGTACTGTGTTGGCTCTGATGTAATTCATAAGTCATAATACCAAGTGAGAAACAGTTTTTTTGGGAGCATGTACCTGTGAATTTGCTACATACTTAATCACTTCATATGGAAATACTAATATTCAAACACATTCTACCTCGAACAAACACGTCTAGTTTTGCCCAGAATAGATTTACGAAATAATCAGAATGTGAAGCCTAATACTTCTACATCTGCCCTATAGCAGCAAGAAGCTTACTGACTATAGTTAGCATTAGAATTTATTTGCATAAAAATAATATTTTTCTGCTCTCATTTCTATATACATTTTAGCAATGAGCCTTCTAGTAGCAGAAACAGATACTGAAATTTGAAACTTTAACGCTATATGGCACTTGAAGTGATTTTTCACTGGGAAGGATACACATTCCAAAACACTGCATACTTATTCCGAGAGAGCACTGAAGCAGTTGAGCAGTTTTCATACTTTTTTCTTTTTTTTTCTTTTTAAAGTGAAGTTCAAGGTAGAACCGTTTTATACAACTTTTCATTCTATGCAGAGGTTCATTCTTACACGTTATCAAATGACTTAGCTGCTGTGTTTCTTGTCACTTTACATTTGTTTCTATGAATAACAGAACTGCAATATAATCTCACACACCTGAAAGTTATAGCTCTGTCTCTGCCCCACAACATTTTTCAAAAGGGATTTTTAAAAATATGTTTTGACAATGTATTTTTAATCATTGTCAGTTCCTAGAAGATGTTGTTATGCAACACAGGCACAATATACTGTCCAAGTTAATAAAATGGGTGAATATTTCCGAATTTGACAGTATCTGACCCACAGAAGTTGAGTTCAAATTAGAGCTATTTCTCCATAACTTCTCTGTGGCTTATCCTACTGCTAGAATTCTGAGAAAGTTACAAATTATGGCCAATCATTATTCTAACGATCACCCAAATATATGTATTTAATACAGTATAGAGATGGCTGAACACTAAAGTGAACTTAGAGCATATGTCTGTTCTTTCAGTGTCTTAGCATACGTGAAAAAGGAAAGGAAAAATAAGGAAGAATCTCTTATGTGCTGGATAAAATTTTCTCTAGAAGCCAGAGCTCAAAATACACATATTTTTCTAAATCCTGCCTAAGCCCTGAAATCGGACCTGATGCATAGACCTACCTTATGCATATACCTTCTCCTGCTCATCTTTTTTACATAGGCTGAAACTTCACAAATATTTGCAAGGCAGGCATTAGAAAGGGAAGTAAAAGGTAAAACAAACTCTACAGTTTATATGAATGTACATGATTTAATTCTGTTTCCCTTACCTGCCTTTTTTCCTCTTGCCCTCAGAAGTAGGGGAGGGGGAAATCTTTCCCATTCGAACTGTAAACATGGCATTTTTCAACTGTTTGTTTCAATTAAATTTTAAACCAGAAGTTTGGAAAACTCTAGCCAATGGAAAAAACTTAAAATCATAAAAAGCCATTTTTTGTGAAGATCACGTTTCTATTCAAAAGTCTAAAATAGACTCAGTAAGGGGAGCTGTAGCGAGGTTGCCAGGCTGACAGATGAAAGTGTACTGTGACAATTTGTCCTGGCCATGAGAGGCAGCTCAGTACTTCTCAAGCCTGATGTTTAAAAACTCAGTAATCTCCTGCCAAAGTGAGAGTTTAAGAGTCTCAATTTATACTGAAGCTGTGAAAACGAAGCTGAAAGTTTTAGTGTTAGTGGTAGGGAAAATACATGGCACAGGTCAAAAAATTACCCCCCTCCTCTTAGTTTTCTGGATAATGCTTTCTTCTCAGGTTTATTGCCTCCAGTATTGCACTGTCTCCTTCCTGTAGTCCTGCTCAATAAGTCCCCAGCTTCCTTTCAATATCCACCATCACTATAGATTACTTCACCTACATCATTATAAGCACTTTTCAAATGGAAACCAGACAAAAAATTCTTCCCCCTAAAAAGCCCCTTCTCTTGATTTCATTATATATAGTTCTGGTTTCTACAAAACGGTCTTCCCTTCTAGGTACCACAGAATCTTATCCTCGGAAAGCCAACACACAAGAACAGAGTAACTATTTGAAACACTTTAGCAATATTGAGAACACGTTTTGAAGATGGCACTCCACAGCAGCTAAGAGCTTCCCTATTTTCCATTTCATAGGATTAGACTATGTATGCACTGACCTTGTGCACTAATACTTGCTGAAGTGACTCCTCTTGCCCTCTTCAATTTTATTCAGTGAAGCCTTTTATCCAGTTACCTATTGCTTCTGAAGAACACAAATTAAATTTATCATTTATATACTGGAACATTAAAGCATTTGATTTCATTTTAGCAATATGTTATCTGATTGATAAGTGGAATGTAATGCCAAGACATCTTAAAGGCCTGTAAACATGCTTGGGGAATCACTTAGTTACATTCCTTCCCTAAAGAAGCAATATTGACTGACTTGTAATAAGAATATTTGAAAGAAATTCTTTTAATCCATTTTGATAGTGTAATTTTTGTCTTTTTTTCCTCTCTCTCGCATTTACATTCTGCTTTTCTTTTTCTCCTTTTCCACAACTCTTTTTCTCCAATCCTTTCTATACTTTTCACTCTCTTTCCCCGACATTTACGCTCATAATCTACTCTAACAAAACACACACATTTTATTTGCTTTACCAAAATTGTTAGATCTGAATTCATAAAATGTTTAAAAAGACATAGGATTGCTTTTGGTCATTAGGGGCACGTAACACCAACCATAAAACATGTCCAAATCAATACACTTCCACATATCAGAACAGCATGTGGCAGTACAGCATTATGAAATTTATAATTGCATAAAACCTGTGATTTCCCAATAGCTCTACCTCTATAATAACTAATTTTAAGCGGGAAGTCCCATTGGTAACCTACAAAAGAACGAAAGAAAATGGCACATTTCTCTGAGCAATGCTAAGCTGCAAGGGCTACACTCCACATTGTAGAGTGATTTATTGTACTTTTTTGTCACAGCAACCAAGATTAATGACTTAGAAATCATTTATAAGGGCTGCCCTTCCATATAATTTGAAGAGGTTTTTTGTTGTTATTTCTATCATTAACCAAAAAAAGCCTAGTTTATGCAGCCTGATATGCAGAACAGAAGAGGGTAAAATATTATAAGGGTCAAATTCAATATTTAGATATATAGGATTCTTTGATACCCTAGGACTTCTATATATGCATGTAAGACTTCAGCATAGGATGTCTTAGTTTTTAAGCTTACTTCAGAGTTTAATCTGAAATGTACGAGGAGAACAAAAGGTTCCATAACTGATTCCTTCTATAAATAAGTGTTGTGCTTCCTTCTGTCAAGAGGGAAATGTACGGTCATAAAGAGAAAGTTGGGTTCATTTCTGACAGCTATAAGAATAAGAAAATACGTGGTTAAATCTTTCCATTCAGTAGTCTGAATTGCAAAATTAAATTACTTCGAGGAAAAACCTTTCAAGTATTCTGAATTGCAAAATTAAATTACTTAGACGAAAAACCTTTCAAGAGTATTTGGCTATAGAAAAATTGTTCACAACTCTATTTTATCCTGTCATCTGACTGCCTAATATAAAACACATGAAATACATTACATTTTAATTGTATAACTAATCATATATTGTAGCTATACATTACAATTATAATCACGTTTGACCATCCTCCAGGAAAAAAACATCACAACATGTGGATAGTGCCCCCTCGCCCTGTTACGTGAAAGCCACCTTTCCACTGTCACCACAGCAGAGGGGCAGCAGGAGGAGGTCTGTTACTGCATGAGGAAGCTCCAGTGTCCCCCACACACCACCAGGACCCCGCAGAGCACTGCCTGGACATGGCAGCTCCCTAGCGAGGCCCTGGGCCAGGCTGGCCACAGGAAAAAAAACCAAAAACCAAACTTTATGCAGCCCAATCACTAGTTTAACAGTGGCATGAAGTGCAAGAGCCCAGTATTAACTGAAAACAAAACTTTGGGCTTGTCATCTTCTGGACAAACCTACTTAAACCCATATAAAACAAACACAGAAAAACCTCTAGTTTCACATAGCTTTCTTGCAATAAGAAGAGAAACAGTGCGGTGATTATTCTGAGTGCACTCTAAGAGATTTAAGGAAAACAACAGCTTCATTTTCAGTTGTGATATCTACTGTCATCATTTGCTTTATAAATGTGTGGGTATTCAAAGGCACATCAGCCCAAGGTCTCTGACTGGGAAAAGGCATGGACCCACAATCCAGCTTTACTTGATCCAAGTAAATCAAGCGTTACCAGAAAAGCTGGTGCACCAGCAGCTATCCCGATGGTGGCTCCTCTTATTCACAGGGTAGACTTTGATCTCAAACTCCAGGAAGACTGGTAGTCAGCAGTTTTGGCAGAAACCCCATGGGCCTCAGAAACCAGTATTCCTAAGTACATTCACTCTATGGTATAAAATAAAACAGATAATCCCCCCATAGGCAGATGTGGAAAATTATGTTGCTTCACACACCACCAGTGCTTTGCCACTACTAACCAGAGCAAGCCCCAAGGATTTGACCTCTGCTGAATTCAAAAGCACGTGCCAGCACTCAGTATGGGCTCCTATCTCCCTGTCACAGGACCATTAATGGTGTTCCTAAAAGCAGGTAACATTTTTTGCTCCTTCCAAATGCTTAGCACCAAAGTTGGAGTTACTATGCTACTTTTAGAGTACAAGTCACTGTCTAACCTTAATTTTGTTATAAACCCAACGGTGCACTTATCCTCTAGTGCAAAACTATCACATTATACAAGGGAAAACAAAGACAAACTAGTTTTATAGATTGAGTAGAAGGGACAAATTAAACCAGCTCCATTACAGAGATAACCACAATTGTTATAAGAGATTATTAAAATACTCATACACTTTCATTGCCAAGAGGAACTAGGTTTGCTTTCATGCCAAAGCATTATACAAACGCTCCTATTCTTGTAATATTTCCCTCCCACGTATTTATGTATCTGTTAGAAGTATCACTAATTAGTTGCTATTAAGAATGAGCTAATTGGATCTCGCACTGCGTGAAAGAGATACAAAGTACGTAACTCATGTTCCATTACAACAGCTGCAAACAAATGAAAAACTAAATTAAGAGTTCAAGAAAAATGAAAGAGCTGACAATGACAAACCAACTATGTTTCAGTTACCTTGGATGACAAGCTAATTTACAACCCTACATAAAATATAAATATCAACAAAAAGATTAAATCAACCCAAATCTATCATATTCGACTTTTGGTAAATGTAGCAGCTGAACAATCTCCAGGGGAAAGTACCTCAAATGCCCAACATTTATTTAACAAATAGCTTGCTCTACCTCCCTTGTGACAATATTTAAACCAAGAAGTTATAATTACAGAATTTTAAAAAAATATTAATCTGCCAATTACTGTTGATTTACATTGTTAAATTTATAGTTGAGATTTAAAAGACTAGAATTATTCCAATAGAATAAGAATGCCTGGGGTTTGATATTTTTAATTGAGAAATTAAATATTTTGAAATTAAACTCCCTGTATCCATACCATCAAATTTCACCTGGCACCTTGGAAAAGGTATAATGTAGGCAAGGAAGTCACATGTGAATTGTTATTTTTTATTTTATTTTTTAGTTTTGATAAGCTTAATCCTCTTCCCAAATCCATTTTTAAGAATAACAACATATATAAGGACTTGAAATAGTCTCTTTTCAAGTCTGTGGCCCCATATCAATATCCCCTTGCCTCTTAGCCTCCATTCATACTCCGTTAGAAATTTTCTTTGCATTATTTTCGAGGGTAAGTAAGAGGCAGGTAATTTTTAAACCTGTGATCTGCTTCGCCTCCAATGTACTCTCCAGGTTGCTACAAGTGCCAAAAATGAAACTATCTTTGATGTGGTTCACCATTTGCTGATGAGTTAGTTATCCTTCATGTAGAAAAAGTTGCAGCTAATAATCTGCAAGTGGAGACAGATGAATATACTGATAGGTAGTAGTTTGCCTTTCAGCTTAAGGATAGAACAAGACAAAATACAAGGTTTAGGCTCCAGTTCTTCAGATATCTAACAAAACCCAATCTTATCCTATTAGCAACTCCATCTAGTAATTCTTACCTGTTCCATCTTTTCTTGCTAGTGAATTTTAAGTAATTTTTTTTAATGCACTCCTAATGTCTGTTCAGTCATCGACATAATTAGCACTTTCATAAGGAAAATTAATCTCAATAAATAAATGAAGTCATAGAAAAAAACATTGACTTCTTTATGTAAAGAACTTGAGCTGTTAATGCTTTGAAATTCTGATCCCTTAGCGTATAGTGGGTTATGCGACTAAGATTTTCCACAGTACACAGATAAGGAATAAATATGCCAAGATTTCAATATGACAGCTGTACATTCAAAAATAGCCTTTATCTGACAAGTTACACTTCTTTCTCACACCTTTGTAAGTGTAAGTTATATTACAATCGGTTATTGTATGTGTAACTTACTACACGATAATTTAGAGACATAGTTATGAATATTGCAAAACATGTGCTTCTGTAAACCAATAGCTTAGCTCAAATACCTAAAGGTAAAACAGATAGTTACCAAACTCCAAGCCAAAAAGTAGTCATTCAGTAGTATGTAATTCTCACGTATCAAGAATATGTCTGTCCCTTGCCTATGTTGTAAGATGATTGCCAATACTGCCAAAGTTGTTCAGGATTTCTTTTTTTGTTTCAGGTTAAAAAACCAAAGTCTCTGCTTCCAAGAAAAAAAAAAAGGCATAATGGCCAAGTTTTGTAGTCATTCATACACACGTGTATATATACGTGTATTTATTAGGTTTTCTTTCTGACTACAGTAAAAACACATGCCTATACTTTGAAGAGCTTCTGATGGACAAATGCATTACTTTTATGCTGAGAACATAGTAGAAAATTGCAAATTTCCCAGCCACAGTCTAGACTACAATTATATCAAGGCTTTTATTTTAAAAAAGCAAAAATTTTATCTTTGTCTATTTTGGCTAATAAATGGCATAACTCCTTTTTGATGCATCTAGCTAGCTAGAATCTCAGTGCATGAAAGAAACTCACGTAAAATGTGAGAAATTAGCTATATACTACAGGCAAGTTGTTCTGCAAGGAGCGGAACTAGTGAAGTTTGGTTTTCTACGGAGATGTATCTCATGGATGAGTATTTTGGTAGTGAATAAGCAGTGGGCAAGGTGTTTCTTCCAAGGTGTCTTGTATTATAAGTAAAAACCATGACACGAAATGAACACAGTGAGTCTTTCAAAAACTTATCAGTAGTGCTCACAGACAGGAAGAAATCTGAAAAATACTGTTCTTGTAACCTCAGAAAATTATGAAGGCAATAAACATTAGCTCTACAAAAGTATTTTTTAAAAATTATTATTAATTTACTGTTCAGAATAGGAGAGCACTTCAAAGGTCAGTCGTCTGCTGAGATACAAGGAGAAAAAGACCAAATAAAGAACAGAACAGTACCAAAACAGAAGGATACGTAGTCAAGATTTTTCTGATGGAATCTATCTATTCAGCCATTGAATTTCTAACAAAGTAAGCCTCACTAGAAGGTGAGGGAATTGAGGGAATACAAAAGTTTTTAACTGCTGAACTATTAATGTTCATCAATTTGATGTCCAGTATGACTTATTTTCTGATGTTTGTCTAACCGGGACTGTTTTGGTATTGATTACAGGACTGATCAGAGTCCCATAAGTTTCCCATCCAAAAAGGATTCTCAGTGAAACCAATGATAAGTTTTTGATTTTACAATGGTAAGACACATGAATTAAGTTTAATAGCACTGCTTATTTTACTTCAATTGGTAATATACTTGATTATTTTTGTTAGTGATTGTGTGGAAAAAAAAACACACCAAAAGAACCTAAGCTATGAGTTAATGAAGCTTTTTGGGTACAACGCCTCGACGACTGCAGTTCCAAATGTCACTGTATTCATTTTATTAAAAACACCTTTCCAGAGGACTGAATCGGTTTTGCAGCCTGCACGACTGATGTCAACGTTATATAAAGGTAAATAATTCTGATGTGAACATCTGATAAAGAAATATAAATAAATCATGACACATCACTGCCATTGTACCATCTGTCAGATAGTATGTAATTATGGCAATAATGTTCTTTTCAAACCCTTGAAGTAAAAAAGTATATGTGGAAAAGATGATGAATTAAAGGCAGCCTTATTCTGTAATCGCTAAGACAGTGATAGCTTTGAAATTCATTCATGCTAGTGTCTACAATTACAACATTGTGCCGGTTAAAACCAATAGCTTTTTAAAAATATAATTTAGTTTATATCAGGTAACTTCAGAACTGTAAGTGATGCTCACAAGTTAAAATCCTTAAATTATCTTTGTAGCTTCTTTCTATCAAATTAATATTTTTTAAAGAAGGTCTATCGTTTCAAAATTCCCTAAAATCTAAACTGTAGTGAGGCAAACTTTAGGCCTTACAGAATTCTCCCAGTAGTGTAGTTATTATTTTAATTATTATTTTAATTTACTTTTTAAGAAGACTCTTTTGCTAGGAGTATTTTATACTGTAGAAAGAAACACAAGATAACACCCATGCATTTACCAACAAAATTGAAGAGATTCAACACCACTTTTCCAAATGGAAATATTTTAGCGAAAACTGTATATACACTTTAAAAAAAAAAAAGCCATTGTGTACTTTTACCTTCATCTTATATGATTCAGCACGTAGGAAAAACAAGGCTTCAAATATCATGACTAGCTCTCCCTCTATATTCCAAACAAGTAGTTATCAGCCATGATACATACAACCCTGTAGGAACTAATATTCTGCATATTAGCATATATGCATATGTATGTCTAGATGTAATAAAATATAAATAGACATGCATATGCTTAGTTGAACAGCTATAGGTAAGCAAGCAGGTGACTCCTTCAAAAATATATATGCAAAGACATCATCAGATAACTCCAAAATCTGACATGCTATTCACTTGGTATCTCACTATGTTAATAATTTTAGATTCATTGTTAGTTTTCATAAAATACATATAAAAATAGGTTCTCACATGAACTTTTCAATATTTGTGACTGAACACAGGTTTCAAAATGTAAATAATGTATCATTTTAATCAAATATGAAATAAAATGGCTATTCTTGAGAGAATGCTTTTTAATCACTTATTAAGGATTAACTATGCAGATACAAAATAGTATCTAAAAATACACAACACAGGGAAATAATGCCTAGCAATTTGACAGACAGAGCTCTTAGTTATAAACTAAGATTTCCAATTTAAATATTCACCTTGATTACATTTGTACGTGAACAGAACTGAACCATGTATTCCAATAGCCTCAACTGGAAGTGTCACATCTGAATATATTTTAGATTCCAAGGAGTCAGGTTCTTAATTTTTCACTTACAGTCCTTGCAGAGGAGGTTTCAAGTTGTAAATAAGAGCATTTGAAACCAATGATTTGATCTGGGCATATTTTACAGATTATTTTACTCCCTGTGTACTGCTTATGTCCCCATGTATATCTAAAAATTATGAGCAACTAATTATAGCTAATAAGTGGAAAAACTCATCTTTTTTTTGTAGAAAAAATATACATCTATAAAGTACGTAAAATATACAAGTATGTAAAAGGCACCGTAATACTCGCATTAGCTGTGAGTAGATACCTTTATTCCTTCCCTCGTGGATCTGGTTTGCTAAGAGATTAAGTGCATTCCTATGTCACCTCCTAAACAAACTGCAAAGATCATTAAAGATTATCTTGTTCAGCTTCTGGGAAAACAACTGCATGTGCCTTGTATGAAAGCAAATTGCTAGGATATCCTTTACTTTGAAATTCAACTTGAAACTATAGTGTCAGAGTTATTGAAAGTAACTGCTCTATTTATTATTGATTAGGGTTCACGTTTAAACACTGTAAAATGAACATCTTGTCATATCAGAAATTTTACAAGGCAATAGATGTTGATGCATCCCACAAGAATGAAGAGGGTTTTGTTGAAAGGTTTTGGGGTCAGGATTTGTTTGTGTGTTTCAGAGGGGGGGATGTAGGTGTGGATTTTTTTATCCCTACTTCTGTTTTGGTTTTTGACACTAGATTTTTCAGACATTGCTTCAGGGAGTGGAAAATAGCAGCATATGAGCATCACTTAGCTTTCACACACCTTAATTCACCTATTTTCTTGGCAAATACATATTGCTTAACTAGTTATAAATTAAAAAGTTGCTAAAACACTTAAGAGCTCCTGTTAGGAGAGCGTGATACACTTCTAATTAAGCAAGCCACCCACATTTCTATTCAATTTTAACCTTTTTTTAATCTCAAAAGATGCTACATTAATCAATGAAATAAAAACAAGTATTTCAGATAATTTTTCAAAAAGCCTAGTGAATAAAGTATAAATACTGCAAACTTCTTTCCAAAAGTAGTGACTTATTCTCCACATTCAGAGTGCACCACCACTCTGAATTTTCAATTAGTTAGGTGCAGCCTCACATCACTGAACTGAAATAACTGGAGACAAAAGCTCCTAGAGATCATTAAATCTTTGTTAAACTTGAGTAGTGCAATGCAACATATTTCCTGAAGAGTCTCCACATGCAACACACCACTGCCGTTTAAAACTTTTGTTTGAACAGCTGCCCACTGCAAACTCCGGTTTTGATTAAATCGTTTTTTCCTATTAGACAATATTTAGGCATAAAACTCCCTAATAAAAAGCCAAAAAAATTCCTGAAAAATATTCTGAAATTAAACTTCATAGGACAAAAGTTATTTGAAAGTTTTCTTTCAAAGTATTTTTTACAAAATATTTTACATTATTTAAGTGTGGAAGTCTGATCACAAATTTTTACTTTGGACTTAACAGTATGCCATAATATGATACACCATAATGGTCCAAATAATCAACCTTATATCACGTTTATATTGTATGAGAGCTGACTATTGAGCACAGCTGAAGCCAAGAAGAGAAAATTCGCTCTGCTCTAGGTCCATATGCAATAGATTCTTGAAAGGAGAACAGCTGGGAAAGGCACATATGACAGGCATTTCATTTGCTGAACTCGGACTGAACACTGAAGGTGTTTCAGTTCAAGTTTACTGCAATCACATACAAGAAAATGGTATCCCATCAACAGCATTCCATCTTCAGTTTCTTTGGCACAATCTATAGGGTGTCTCTATAGATACATCTTTGAATTTGTGAGTAGCATGGGTAGCTCTATGCTGTATCTGTAACTTCAGTATCCAGGCTCATTACCAATCTCCCGAGCCATCCAGTCTTCCTCAGTTGTAAAAATGTAATAAATTGCTTTTTTCCCCCTAGTGTATTTAGCACTCATGAAAAGTGACAGATTGACAGCCTGGGAGACTGAAGTATTCTGTTTAAATCACAGAGCAGAGGAAAGAAGAGGCAATGACAGACTAAGGAACCAAAACTGAATTAACCCTTCGCTCAAGTAACCAGCTGAAGAAAGAACAGTGGAGTCTCAATGGATCAGGATCAATCAATGGCCTACCAACAACAGAGAGATCTTAATTATTGGTGGCAAATATCAAATAAAATACAAAACCCACTTCCAACATACATATTTGCATATGTATGTGCTCAGCAAAAAGTTTGGCTAGTTCATAGCAAAATCATGGAGAAAATCCCTAACCAACCAAAGGTTTTACACATCAGCTCCTTCAGAAAGTGAAAAATATCAGCTGCACCGTAATTTGAATGGCTGGAATATAAAAGAGAAAAATATACTGGTGAGAAATTTTAACATTTTACCCATTTTTGTTGTTGTTTTTTAAAGCAGTCTTAAAACAATTTAAGACCTACTGTCCAAAAAAAATCAATATTCAGCCATTGCACAGCACATAAAAAAATTTTGGTTTGGAATATATAACACTCACAGTTCTATCTCTTCTGCTAATATCTGTTTCTCAAAAGTTTATGAAAAATATCTTGCCCCAGCTTTCAGCATCAAGATGTAGTAACGATCCTGCAACTGTAAAGAGTCTACCTGTTTATCTTCTGAGGCAAAAAAGAAAATCTAAACAACTAAGCAACAGAAAGTTTCAAAAAAAGTGTCCGATTAGAATTTCTGGGGGAGAGCAAGAGGGCTTTCTTCTAATAACTTGGCTGCAAAATTTGTAGGCCTTCTCCACTTTTAGTAAACAAGCCACAGAGCATGCAACAAATTGGTTTGGACACAAGCTAAACAAGCAGAACCAGATGAGCGCAACATTTGCACACCAGCAAAGGAACTGTGTTCAATCAAGCATTAGAAGCAAGTCCTCTGAGGTCTAACTCTAGTGCTCTATTTTATATGCTATGGCTAAGTAATAATAATTGCTCACCCCTGTAGAGGAGAATGAGCCTGAGAATTGGATAAAAACATCACAGCTGGTCCTAGTAATGGACCTGACTCATTGCACGGTCCTGAAAACAGGCTGTAGGCATCAAGAATGAAAGATTCGGTGCCAGTGAGGACACAGACACAGAACATGCCTGAAGTATTTTCTCACCCTGCGAATTACAGATGGCTGTTTTGCTCCAGAAAAAGAAGTACCCTAGGTTTTTGAAGACTCATCCCTATAAGGAGTCTCAGTGACGTTCCCATCTGATCTTGCACAGTGATAGTCCTTTTTTGTCCTATTTTGGGAAATGAAGCTCTTGCTGAATGTATTTATTCTCTGAGAAAAATTGCGCCTTACGCCCTACTGGACTCAGAAGGGAAAATAATACCTATTTTCTGCGATTTGGAAGTGTGTCATCATATTTATCACAAAAGATGATACAGTAATGCAAGGATCTGAACAAGCCTCCAGTGTCTGGACCTAGATTTGTAGCTAGATTTATTCATATTAACAAATAAACACTCTGGGCCAGATCTTTAGTTGACTTTAATCCCTGTTGTTCTACATAAGTGCCAGAGAACAAACCTAACTTTGAAGGATGTATAGACTACAGAAGGCTATAGAAGGATGTAGAAATGCCACTGAAAATAAATTCTTACTTTGAAGACACTCCAAGAACAAACTCTACCACAGTGACAGCAAATCAAACAACGCTTTTTAGACAACAGGCTGGTAGTTAACCTTCAACTTTATGAATAGTAACATATATCACTGACAAGTCTGAAAACCAATACATGTTTTTCCAGACTCACTCTTTACATCCTCAACACCAAAAATATACAAAGGGCTAAGGAGATTTGAAGAGTAGTTTTGAGGTTATTTTCATTTTCATTTCAACTAAAATCACGATCGTGATTATTTACTTATAAATTTGGTTATATTTTGCAATAAGAACCATGAAATATTATTCCCTGAAATAAAAAAAAGGTAATATTCAGAACTGTACTTTCCAACTTCAAGTAACAATTACAGCAAAGCAGAGAGTGTTTTTCTCTTTAAATAGGGCGCATCCTGACTATGACAATAGACTATCCTCAAAAAAAAAAAAAAAGGAGATATTTCTTTCACCAGAATGAATTTCAACTGGAAAGATGCATCACAGAAGAATTGTCAACGCAGGTGACCAGGAGAATGTTCTTCATCCTCTCCCCTCTCCTCCCACTTGTTCTACCAAAAGGCATCACTGATCCCCTCTGCAAGTATGTATTTCACTGGCAAAGGGCCTTCCTTTGAGAATGATCTCTGGGTATTGATGTGTTTACCAATTTAATTTAATAATACAATACATAGGTATTGTCACTGACGCTATTTGTTTCACACTGTTTCTTCTTATCCTCCTTCCATGAATATGCAATATAAGAATATGTTCAAGAACACCAGGGTTGTCTAAAGTGTTAGATTAAGTTTGACAAAACATGGGAGAAGAAAGTTATGTGCTAGTTTTGGGTCTTTGGAAAATAGTAAAGGAAAACAAAGCCAGAAGAGATCAGTTCTAGCAAAGCACAGATAACTCTGTTAAATGAAATGATCTTTAAAGCAGCATTGAACTTAAAGGCAACCTGACTGTTCAACTGAATTGAACTCCTTTTTGTAATTTTGCATTGCTTAAGTTATAAGCCTACAGCAGCAAAGTCTAGTGGTCCTAAACAACACAAACATTTTGACAGTTCCAGCAATGAACTGTGGCCATGGCCACCTAGAAAGCTTTATACAATTCTGGCCTTTTCCTTATAAGAAACAGATGCCCTGCTCTGCTGTACAGTGCATTTGTCACTTGGGAGCTGCACAAGTGCGCGACAGACTCCTCCACTCTGAGCCACTCTGGGACATGCTCGTTGCTCTGATGATTTCCAGTGGGCAGATGTTTCTTCCCTTCTGTTATATTTTAATTTCTCAAGTGGGTGGCAAAAGCAGATGTTACCATAGATATATGGTCCTCTCTTTCTCCTATTATTCTGAAAGAAACATGATATTATACTTAGACCTTGATTCAGTCTACAGAACATATAAATATATGTTTTTCCACAAGCAGACATATTCAACTACATATACATCGTTTAAATACATGTGGCAACAGTACATATATATGATGTATGACAACACATACAGACATATACAAACATATGCTTTCATAGGGCAATATATAATTTTCTAGATTGAACCATATGCAAAGGATAATGTGCTACCTGTTTCAGAATTTGTAGCATTCTGAATGGCATAACGTATCATATGCATATAAGACCCACATGAATAAATTTAGACATTTTTCCTCAACTATTTCTCTGGAACAGATGATACAGAAGCTTATCTGGCATCACCTGTTTTCTCTTTCTCCTACTATGCCATCTCTTTATTTTATGTATGCAGGGAAAACTTAGGAAAACCCGAATGACAAGAAGGGACTGAATGCTGCCCACAGAGAACAGGCGATAAGGATATAGTAAGTTTGGATAGTATAGAGAGTTGACTGCTGTCACAGAAAAGGTGGCGTTGCCCCCAGTTATGTTATCAAAGCTCAACACAGCAAATTAGTCCCCTAATTTCCTTCAGATCCCTAGTCCCCTTTCTCCTTCAGTAACTAAGCATTAGAGCTACCAAAATGTAGTGGGAGCAAAACGGAAGACCAGGGGGACATCTGAAGTGAAATAGCTAGCCTTCCCTCTGCACTTGCAGCCAGTTTCTTTCACTGCTACAACAATATATTTGGTAATATGCCACTAAATTTCTCTCGAGTGCTACTACTTCTGCCTATTTTGTGTACCACTTCCAGATGACTGATGAACCGCCCACCAAACCACTAATACCCGCCACAGCACAGATATGATATAGTGGGAAAATCCCTATAAAGTATATCTGTACAAATGCAACAATTTTTCACAGTTGTCTGTCAGCAATCTTCATAATTTACTGCACCAGTCTCAAGAAAACAACAAAGGAAAAAATCTAAGATTGATAAAACATAGGCTATTAATTACAAAACGCTTTTGTGCCTTGGTATGGTCTGGCTTTCACAATGATTTTTTTTTTTTATTAATAAAAGCATAAATCAAATATGCCTTACTACCACGAAACACTACAAATTACTAACAAACCTTTAAAAAAGTAATAAACAGCTGCATAAGTAAAGGTACTAGAAAAGCATTAAACTTATAATATCCTCTGTATTAAGCTTAAATCTTACCACGGTGAAATGCAGCAATTGTGATTTACTGAATGTCAACTTAAAGAATTGCTTGGGGTTTTTTTTGTTTGTTTGCTCCTTAGAGTTCAGAAATTATTCTGTGAGCGCAAGAAATAAAAATCACTCAAAGTGTTTTAAAAACAAAAAAAATATCCAGGTGGACTGTCTGGCAGCTAGAAGTGAAAATTACGTATAATTCAAAGCTGGCATTTGTATTACTACTGTTATTTTACTGGAAATAATAAACCTTTTTTTTAAGAAGAGAGACAGAAATTAGTAAAGATGGGTCCTGTACTTTTGTCAGTAGCATGTATTCAAAGGGAGAAAAAAAACAGAAAGACCAAGATCACTAATAGCCAACGAAAATTTTGAGAACGGATTAAAACACACGGACTGCATATCTCAAACATGCATGTGCTTAACTGAAGGATGAAAATGTAAAAGCCATACTCAGGTTCCAAAGGCTAGGCAAATAAACACGTTTTTCAGACTGTAAAGTAGCATTTTTCATGGTGGTAAGGAACTGGACTTAGTCGAACATTCCAGTCTGAGTCTGCTAGAATGACTGGAACATTATTATATTCACACTGAAAGCACTTCTATTCATTTGTGAAGTCATACATGTTTTATTTCTTTAAATCATAAAATGAATATTCCAAAGGAACTGCAATGCAGTTTACAGTCATCAACTAACCTCCCAACTGCATCAGCAACCTTTGTCATCGTTATTTTCCAAATGGCAAAAATGACTTTAAGGTGAAATAGCAATAAGTACAACAGCTAAAATTTCCAGTCTCAGCAATAGACTAAGAGGTAAGAGGCTAAGACACAACTGCCACTCTAACCATTACAGTAACTGATAACCTCTATGTATTCATATCTTTATAAAGGTAAGGCAGAACTCTGAAATCAATTTAATCTTGAATTCATTACATGTGCATTGAGATACTGACATTACTATCTGGAGCAGTCCAGAACGTGCTTGGGTAGAAGAAGATGTTTGGCTATTTGGATACCATGTGGCTGCAGCTGGTATACCTTAATTTTGGGAGCACTAATTTAACTGAAACACTTCATCGTCATGAGTAAATAATATCTTTTCAGTTAAAGCAAACTTGCTGAATTTAGTCCAGTGCAATTATTTTCTTGTGTTGTTTAAAAATAATGCTTTTTAAAATGTTAAAGTAATTATTCAAATAATTTTTAAATAACATTGAGTTACAATTAAAAATATTTTTTCCTTGTATCTCAAGATTTCAAATTTTTCAGAGACCTTATTTTGTTCTCTGTCCTTCTCATTCTGGCATACTCACAAAATGACTTTTACATCCAATGTCATTGAGAATTTCTCAAAAATAAGGCCAAAACATGTAGAACATGCTGACAGAAAGCTGGATGTCCCTGTGATTAGAATACCTTAAAGTCAATTTTTGTCCTATCACAAGGAGCAGGCAATAAAGGTAAGAAATAGAAAGTGATTTCACAAATTCTCTCTAGTAAGCTTTTCCTTCATTAATCAGTTAGGGAATGATATTAAATCTCTCTGCTGAGTAGTTTCTTTCCCATAATAATGAGGAGCCTGACTTTCATTGCTCCAGATATCATAGATAATTCATCTGATTGTAATTGATTTTAAGCTTTACTTTTGGCTGCTATAGAATTTCCTTGATAATAAAGAATAAACTGTACATTTGTTCTGTTAGGAGGTTGATTTTGCTCAATAAACAAGATGATCTACCTTCTCAGCACTTGTACAGTTTTACCAACTTAAAAAAATGGCATTCTTCAGAGGGTTTTGTCTTCAGAGGATAATACGCATATGCGTAGTTATCAGCACTGAAGCTCTGGTTTAATCCGCAGGTTCTTTAGTATTTCTGGCTTTCGTATTTTTATTTGTTCCTGAGTTGTGAGTTGCAACACTGAATAATGTAGTGCATAGCATGCTTTCGAAAGGAGCATAAAAACAATCAGAAGAATCCCCAAACCATAAAGCAAATAAAACCAGTATCTTTTTAGCATGATCTTAATTACACTTTCCCTAACAAGGCTACCTTACAACGAACATGATACTTAGCACAACAGTAACAAATGAGTTGAACAAAACAGTGCATGCCTTTTGACTGCAATGATTTCTAAATCCATGTTTAGGTACCTATAGAACCTGTACTACTCAACTATTGCAAGTGACTGGCAGCCAGTCCTGGAACTGCAACAGTCCTGTGATATTGTGCGTAAGGCAACAAACCATTGTACTGAATCTGAGGCGTAGTTTCCGTGTTTGTCAGAGAGTTTACTAAGAAATCTATTAGAAATCTGCAGACATCTCAAGTCTCAACTGGCTTTCAAAATTCTGTTGACAGCATATTTGACTAATACTGTCTACATAAACGACAGTTTGAGAGAGTGGTTGTTGAGATTGAAGCAGCACATCTCTATCTTCATTTATTTCATTCTGATAGAATTTGGCTGTGCAAATCATCTGAACACATGGCAGCACCTTTACATCAGCTAAGGACCTGAATCTTGTTTTTCAATGGTGAATTGTTCTAGTTTTTCATAGAAAATGCTTACAGTTGTTCCCACGTGTGAAAGTTCCCCTCACTGATGTTCTGATTTGAAAACACTCTACTTTTGCTTTACACTTATTACATTGCAATGGAAAAAAATTACATTCAGTAGTTTTTCATGTATTTTTAGTAATCATGTAAAATTAATAAGATTAGTATTTATTTTAAATGGATTCTGTGGACATTACATGGCTGAGGTTTTATCTATTTGGGTAATTTTCCACACAGAGGTAATCTTCCACTTTACCATGTACTAAAATAAGCATCCCAAAAATCCAGCTGAAACCTTAGAATGCTTACATGAATATGAAAGTGATATAGTAGATTATTGTCAGAGGAACATAAAAATCAAAACCTGTTTCTGGTTCTGCTACAACACCCTATCTCCTCCTCTCTTTCCAGTCTCTTGTCTATTTAGTCCATAAGCTTTATCTGTCATTATAAGCATCATTAACGATCTGGTTGTAAGTTTTGCTGTAACCACAACAGATGATATCAAATAAAGACTACTTTGTTCAAACTAGAAGATGACTTTACATTAATAGTTACCATCTTTAATATTCTTTTAAACTTAATACTCCTGAACCTAGGAAGAGCAATATCACACTGTCACAAAAATGGTTAAAGTATTTCCCAGTATTTCTTCATGAAAAGAGCTGAAGTTTGAACCAGTTAATACATTCCTAATTTTATTTTATGGGCATATTTGTTCTGTATGGTTTTGCTTTGCTCTGTTGTGATTTTAGAGAGTAACAAGTTTAAGGAAACATTGATTTACAAAATTAAGCTCATATTACCTGACATGTCTGAACTGCATATAGTTAAGTCTGTTGCAGTAATTAAATGTATTGTTTTGACTTAATCTCAACAGATTTTTGAAAACTAGTTTAAAAACTAATGATATTAATTTTTAGCAAGTTATAATCACTATTTGAGAGATCCATTTATACAAGGGCCTTTCCCAAGCCCTTTAAACACTGTTTGCTGTTGTGCCAGACTTCTAGGTTTCTACACACAAAACTAACCTTCAAAATCATATCGTCAATATCAGTAACTTCTTTGTGAAACAAAGCAAGCTAAACTAATTAACTAAGACTAACAACAAAAATTTTCATGAGCGAGGAAGTAGATATGGACGATAACAGTTTTTTTGAAAACTGGGAGGGGGGGGGTGTGTGGAAGGAGAAAAACCCAAACCTGAATTTCTCAGATGCCGAGTCTGACTACGTGGTTTTGGCAGCATTCCCACTGGGCCTGGCTGTGCTACACTGACAAGGATGAAAGTCAAAATGACTCAGCTGAACAGATAACAGGCAAACATTATGCACAGCATGGTTATGAGCCTGAGCTGGCCTCTCTCTGCCAATTCAGTGACTCTGCAACTTGTTTAATTTGCATGCTAATTTGTAAGCACAGGAAAGAGTAGAATTAATATATTTTTGAACTGTTGCTATGACTTAGTATCTTTAGAGTACTAAATCATTGTAAATTCTCATTAAAGTATTCTCAGTATTGCATTTTTACAATTTATTCCTAGTTTGGTAGAAGATTCACTGAAATAAGTATACACAAGTTGTTTTCAGAGTAAAAGTTCATATATTTGGTTCAGTTATTTAATTAATCAGGATACCTTAAGTGTTAAATCAAAGAAATACTAAGAAAAAAAAAAATTCCTAAGCAGCAATAAGCAAAATAAGTCANTTTCCCATAAATCTGTGCTTTTTTCTTCTGAATCTCACAGGAGGCTCTGGATGACATTATTTTATGATCTATTTTCAAGCAGTACTTTGACTTACTCACTGTACTGCTAAATGATACGTGGAAATATCTAGTAACAGATAGGAACTTTAAACCCATATAGGCAAGAGGAAACATTACATATTTCAATTGTGGGAGTTATTTCACTAAAAAGCCTTATCATCTCTGAAACTAGACAGCTCTGTGAAGACAACTTTTATTCATTTGCGTATCCTAATTGTAAGAAGATAACATTTTCCTTAGATTTCACTGGGAGATGTATTATACAGCATGCAATGGATCCTCTAAATCCTCTGCATTCAGGAAACAGCACACTCCCTACTCCCATTCTTCAACTTCATTGACGCTCTTCCTCTAAGATTTTTTTTCTGGTGTCAATCTTTCAAACCAGTAAGCAGCATCACTAAGGTACCAACCTAAGATATAACTATCTTTGTGGCACAGTGACACCACCAGGCCTTTGATATCCGCAGAAACAGTATAACGAAAACACTGTCAAGAGTTAAATTACAGTGTTCCCCCTCTCCCTCAAATAAGATTTTAATGGAATTGTAATTTCAGATAAGAATTGCCTCTTCTGTTAAAAGCTGACATAATTTAGATGACGTATCCCGAGAGATGAACTTGGTAAACTGAGAAACAAAGGATTCAATTTTGAGTATAGGATTCATTAGTATAAGATTTCAGTGTAATATTCACTAATTTGCCTGGCTGAAAACAGTTCCTTGAATTTAAAAAACCCAAACTAAATTTAAAGAGAGAATTCAGGTACATAGTATGACTCCTCACTTTTATAAGCTCTCCATGTCACTGGTGATAACTAAATGAGACTGAGTAAGTAGGGTTCCTTGGCCTTCCGCAAGCAGAATCACCTACCTTCTGTTAAAAATCTCAAAATCTCAATACTGACAAAAAAAAAAAATAAAAAAATAATAAAAAAAAAAATCTGCTTTAACTGCAGCATGGTTATTTCATTGCTTGTGTTCTGTTTAAAACTATTCTTGTCTAATAACAAATGGTCGTCATTAATTCCAGCAGTTATTTCAGCAATAACATAGCTTATTAGAACACTTTTCTGTTTCACAGTTGGCACATTATGGGATGGAAAGCACACCTTGTAAATAGGAGAGTTGTAGAAAGATAACCATTTTCCATTTGCCCAAAAGGTATACTTTTGTTATTAAAACTAAAATATCAATAGACATCATCATCATAATAATTGTTTGACATTTAAAACTATTCTTACCATTATTTCCCTCCTTTACTTCTCTTTCTTCCCATACAATACGTATATCCTCTTTACGGGTCACAGTGGTTGCCTTAACCATCATGCACCATTAAGCAACATTCCTTAAAGAACATTTTATTCTGGCCGGGGACATGGCCAAACCATATTTCCACCCCGATATGACCACCCCCATGAAGAAGGTGGATGGTGCATTTGCAAGACCCTATCTGACCGGGAGCGAGCAAAGGCGCAGTTCAGATGTTAGCAGCTGTCAGAGACAGACCAGCTTCTCGCAGCAGTCCTTCCTGTGAGCATCTTGTGGTGAGTTTGGATGCCAAATTTCACAGAAGACCACCTCAACACAATAATTAGGGGAGGGAACACAGAAAGAAGCTGCTGGAATATTTCAGAGATTTCCCCAAATTTCCAGAAAAAGTATTTTACAGCTTACTCCTGATAACAGCATTTTGAAAATTTGCAACAACCTACTTTCTGCCAAAAGTGTCAATACACACTGATCACAAGGTGATGATATAGGTATTCCATATTCTAGGAAGTCACAATGTTACGTATCATCTCTACACACACAGATGCACTACATGTATATAAACTTTTTTTTTTCCCCATCCATCCAGAACACCAAATCTGCCAGTAAACTCACATTCTGTCAGTCTTCTATAATATTATGAAGTCGTAAACACATTTTTCTGATGTTTTCCAAGCACAAGATTTGTTGTGGATGGGAAAGATATGCACAAAAGTCTTTACTAATTGAGTGGAAGGAGAGAAGGTAGAAGAAGTAGATAAAAGATAGTTTCTTCATACAGTTTAAGATTTTTGTGATTCCTGGAAAGTTTATAACATAAAAATGCAGCTTTTCTTCTCTTTTCAAGATTTGAGATGGGAAAGGTACCAAAAGTTCTAGCCAGTTTAGCAACTTTTGTTTTCTAACATACCTTACTATTTAGTAAAGAAGGTATTACATAGGACAATTTTCATGTTGTACTCTCCTCCTGGTTTCTGTACATTAGAAATTGCTGCGAAGTGCACTCAAGTTCCTTCCTAGTGACAGAGGCAGGAAAATAGCTTGAAGTAAGTGCATGCTGTTTCCTATATTTTCACTAAAAGTTCATGACACACACAAAAAATAATCCTTTCTGAAGAAAATAACAGGAGAAAGAAACAGCAAAAGAACATCAAAGATTTAACAAAAAGTAAAGACAATAAAGATATCATAATCAGACCTGAGAAGAGCTGTTATAGTTTTCCTTGGGTCATAAGTTACATCTTTTTGCTCCAGAGACTATGATCATTTTATATGGCTGTGAAGTAAATCCAAAGTCCTAACACGCTTATGCTGCTGCTTGATGAGCCTTGCAGACTGGGCCTATTCCGTGGAAAGCTGCAAAACTGGTTGCCTTTGTTTGCCATGAAAGTCACTTTCCTTCAGACATAGGCAGCAGTTAAACCAAGTGGTGCCAGCAGCAGCTTGCCTCAATCACAGTGCAGGGCAGTTACACAGGAGTCAGCTGGTACTCTGATGACAAATAAAAGGGAAAAGCACTGCTTTGGTGAAGTGGAACCTCTCCTGAGTTAAAAGCATGTCTGAAAGTTACAGAAATGACAGAAATAGACAAAACCATCAGGAAATAGACAAGAAATGGGCTGACAGCCATTCCCTGTCAGATCCAGTCCCATCACAAAATATCACAAAAGAGAAGCAGTCTGTCAGGAATTATCTCCAATTGCCATTTGGATGGCTCTGGTCTCAAGTTCAAGATGCAGACTGAAAATTTACATAAGTAGAGGGAATATTAACATTTTACAGAATAGCATTTCATAAGGATCTGTATCAATTCACGCCAAAGATCCTATACAGAATCATAACCATATCCTCAATATACCAAGTTAATTCTCCCAGTAATACAAACATTTTTTTAAATGTTATTAAGCCCTTTTCCCAATTCAAATCACCTAATCTTTCTAGTCTACAGTTATATCCCAGGGAACTCTTAACAATGCACTTTTTGTAAAGCAGTTCCTAGTTAAAAAAGCATGACTCCAGTTCAATAAATTACTTGTGTATTGCTGTACAAATAGTAAACTTATGCTGTTCCTATATAGCATAAATTCAGTAAAACCCTGTTATTCTGCAATGTCCTTCCTGCATTTCCAGACTTATTTTTAATTTTATGTATTTGATAAACCGATACAAAATTGTTTCATATCATAGATACTCATAAATGGAAAAGAGAAGTGATAATTACAAATTGGTTTGACTTACTATAGAACAGAAGCAGTCCATCGCTAATTGACTTCTTACCAGTGGCCTGAAATTGCTAATTGACTGGTAAGGCACTAATTTGTTAACCTAACTCATTAGGTAGGAAACTCTTGGCTAGGAAATCATCCTGGTAGTATCCGTTTGGAAAGGGTCAGGTGCTTTATTTTTTATCATTACATTTTAACTGCTTATTTGTAACTCAGTGAATGTCAAAGACAAGTTATTCTTAATGGACTTTCTGGCAAAAATATTTACTACATCACCACAGTTCTCAAAAAATGAAAAAGAATATCACGTACTATGGGATACTCTTACAAGCAAGAGCAGCTATGACCTCACTTAATTTCCCAGACTAGGATGAAAATCACTGCATCTCTTCTATTCAAAATCAAGAGGAAAAGATTTCTCACTACAGCCTTTCTTGCTTCCAAGTTATAAGCAGAGAAATTCTGCTGCTTTAATTCCACAGGCTTCAAATAACAGTCAGTGGACTCTACCCCTAACGAAAATGGAGAATTAAAAGAGTTTTCAAAAACCTTAATTATCAAGTCAAATGAAAAAAGTTCATTAAATTCTGATTCTGCAGCTTCTAGACAGAGCATGTTCACTCGGTGTAAACCTAGAAGGAAAAGATGCCAAAACACCTCAATCTGTGGCAGCTTTGAAGAAACTCAAACTTCCAATAAAAATGTGCACTTTCTGTTGTAAGCATCTTGCAGCACAGGGAACAAATTGTACAAACCAGCAGCATCATGAGAGCAAATTTTGGTACTCCCTTCTCCTTTTTACATTCCAGAAGATGTACATTCCCACGTTCTATCCCTCAGCACTGCTACAAAAATTATCCAAATGCTTCTCGACTCCTTTTATCAAAATTATGAGATCATCTAGATAAATATTTTCAGTCAGTTATTTCCATGCCTTAAAAAATAAACTGGTTTTATCATTTAGGTGTGCATCAAAAGATTACATCAAACAGTTGAGAAGAGCACATATGAAATTTTTCAACAAAGGATGCAAAACACAATGGAGGAATTAGGCAGTATGAAGCACATCACTGAAATTCCAGAGAAAAGTAATACCTATGGCAACCAATTACTAATCTTTTACTTCGCTGTTTTCCATTAATGTCATTCACACCAGCAGCAGTAGTGAAAGACCTCTTTCTCCCAACTAAACTAAGCTGCTGCTTTAAATCTAGGGTTTTGCCTGGTGTTATACAGGAAACTCCTTCTCTTTGGTGCATATTCCCTGAGACAAGTGCACAAGGGTTTCAGTTACCACACAAGAAATTCAAACTAATTTTTCATCCAGCTACTTACAAACAATCATACAGAAAAAACTTTTTTTTCATTATATACTTTGTTTAGAACATAAAACCCACTTTGCTTGGCCTAACTACTAGGAGGACATTCACCTATCTAATCTCTGTGGAGCCACAGTTCTGGAAGAGAGACATCTGCCAAAATTATGTACAAATATAAACTTTAATATCAGGGATAACCAAAGGAAAGTAAAAAGCATTCATGCATTACTACTTACCTTTGGCTTCCTGTGCTGGGAGTAGATGCTCCCTCAAAGACACCGAGACATGACCTTTGATGCTCCTCACCTCCTCATCCTTTATTTGCAAGATGCTTCAAAACCCAATACTTGAACTTAGCTGCTGGAGGGTTTTCAGTACTGCTGTTAGCTGAGATCCTCCTTCAGAGATTACTCTAGAGAGAAGAAAAAGACAAATAGGCATCATCATCCCTACATGCTCCATATGATTCACTGTTTACAGCTATTGCTTATTGAAAACCCAAGAGATTCACGCACTGCCCTTATGAAATTTAAGGTGTCCTCATTTCAGTAAAGGCTTGAGCTTTGAAGAACTGAGTGCAATTAGTTTAATACAGCCATCCCATTTCCCAGACCCTATACTACCCTACTCTGCGAAGTTGCTATGAGTACATTTCATAATCAAATTACCAGGCTATGCCTTTCCATACCAAATAGCAAATATTCCAGCCTCCAAACTTCTTCCGCTAGGAGACTGGTTAAATGCAGAACTTCATTTCAAGCACAATTTTAAATCCCCACAGTGGAGCCAGGTTGCCAGCAGATGCTTCTCAGGGCTGGTACATGGCGACCAGAAGCTATTCTTTCAAATTCAGCGTTAAGAGAGGAGGCCAGAAGAGATGGACATAAGGACAAAAGGACGGCTGAGAGTGCAGTACCATGACCTCACTTCACACGGGGAGATTGCATGCATAGAGCACAATTATGCCTGCCTGTCAGTCAGTCAGCATGTTTTACTTTGAGCAGCCACGCCAAGAGCCTCTGCTCTCAAAAACTACAGTCTGTTTTAGAAATACAGGAAATACTGAGAAAACAGATAATAACAAAAAAAAACTTTTGAAAACAAAGCTCCCTCTACATACACACTGTCTCTGCTCCTCCTTTTACCCTCTTCTACCAACTTTCAAAAGCATCTCCCAGACAGTTCTCAACAAACTGTGAGAGAAATTGCCTCCCCTTACCTCCACAAGATGGCCACCGCTCTCCTCACCACCACAAGATGGCTGCCACCTCCCCTGCACCTGTGCCACCACACCCCTCCTGCCCCACCTGGGCCCCTCACCCTGCCCCAGCAGGTGGCCCAGGAGGGAGCAGGGGCTCACAGGCCACTGTGGGGCCTCAGCCCTCCCTTCTCTGAGATTCCATCATCCATCCATGTTGTGGCATCTTGGTTGACCCCACTACTCAGCGGGGTCTCCAGGTTTGTGGCTGCCAGCTCCTGCCTTCAAAGGGGCATGGAGATCAGTCCTGCTTTGTGCCTCTGAAACTGCACCACATGCACTGTTTATGGATATTCTCTTGTTTCCTGTGGTTTAATATGCAAAATGGGTGAGTACCGTTGGTGACTTTTTTTATCAGTCAGAGGAGCCTGCTGGTTGAGCGGAGACCCTGAGGCCTGTCAAAATGCTTTGGGGAATGCGTAGGCAAAAGCGTAGAGACAGGACGTGAGGGCAAGTAAAGCCAGCCCCGTCCTGGGTTCAGCTTTTCAGAGGCCTCCGACAGCCTCCCAGGGCAGGCCTGAACGCAACCCAGCATTCAGAAACCACCATGGCAGCAGCTCACCGTGGCCACAGGCCCACAGGGAGAACCAGCCTGCAAGCACCGAAAGAAAAGCTTGGCTTTTGGCTTTGCCAAAGTGGACAGGGGAGGAGCAAGTCTCTTCCCAGGCACGGTGCAAATGGTAGCTGCGGGGCAGCAAAAAATACACTCAATCAAGTGCGAGCACCCAGCTCCATGTGAATAGCCCAAAAGCCGGTACCAAGAAAAGCTCAGTCTGACTTCAGCAGGTTGAGGTCTTTCCCTTAACAGCTCGTGACATTTGGAGCTGGGGGTGACTGTGGATGTCTCACTGTGGCAATTTAATATGTTGTCCATGGTTTTTTGGCACACCCTCTGATTGAATACTGTCATAGGAAATACACAGCAAGAGCGCTGTATTCTTTTCATAGGCAGAAATGATGATAGCTCTTTGAAAAAACTATGAGAAAAGTTAGCTATAGACTTCCATTTTACACCTTGAACTATTAGTAAGCAACAGAAATCCTGAGTGGTAGGAAATTTGAAGAATTTTTTTCTCTTATGTTCTTCAGTAATTTTACAAACTATTTTTCCATGCTTTAGAATACGAGTTTTATTCAATTATCTAATCCACGTCTAGTAATTAATCAAATTTCTTTCAATGGTGAATTTTGATCTAAAATCTTTTGTTTATTTGCAAGCAAGTAAAGTTTGATAAAAACAGACAGTTTGGCAGTGCTTGTAGATACTTGTGGAGCAAGGAAATTAACATCTTGGCAGCCAGCTCTGTAATGATGTGCCTGATTTCATGGAAAAAAGACAACAAATTAATTTCCATACCTCTATAACACTTCTCCTTTGCTTTAGCTTAATTAGCTCACTGAAGGATGAAAGCTGAACTTTTTTTTCAGCATACCTGGTTCCTAGGATGTGCAGTAGCATGGAAAAACGATAAATCTGAAGCCCTGTGATAAGAATACTTCAATGCAAAGTATATTTGCACGCTAGAAATAAATTCATTGTGGTCTATTTTGTATCTGTAGTACTTTAAGGGGCATTTTATATACATAATTAATTGGGCATTGATAATTCACGTGAGTCGTAGTCTGCTGCTTACTGTAGCTCGTACTGTTTCTGGACAGTTTCATAAGAAAGGGAGAGGAACATCACAGGCAAAGCTGTGAAAGGCCATCTACCCGGTTTGTTCTCCTTATTGACCATCCTAATGCAGGGATGCTCACCAATATTAAGCGGCAAAATAGAGGGAAAAGTTGTTACTTGTAACGTTATCTGCGTGTTTCCTTCTTGCTTCATGTTCCAAGAAAATATTACCATACTATTTACCCTCAGTATCCTTGGATAGTCTGAACCCCTGTGTCTGTTTCTGTGCATTTGGTTACTTTATGTAGCCCTTTCCTTACCTTCAAGATCCATGAGGAGAAGGCTTTGGCTATCAAGTAGGAGATAAATAGCCATCCATTATTTTTAGCAGTATCTAGTTTCTTTTTTCTAAAAGAATATTCAGCTCTCGAAGGTAATAGCAGAATATTTACTGTTCTCACTGTTGAAGCACTGAGTGTAAGACATGAACAGAGATTCAATATGTTCTACCTAAACTTCTCAAAATTTCAAAAATTGTACTACTAATGGGTCAAATAAAACTCACTGATTTTCTTGCACAAACCATCCAATATGACCTTTACTTTTTCTTAATTTATTCTTTCTTATTTTTAATTACAGAAATATGAACATTTGCATGTCTGGATCCTGATATGTGCTTTGCACGGTGAAAGTGAAAGAAAAACCGAAGAAAAGAAAACTAAACGTTTTGTTTGTTTCTTTTTAAAATACATTAAACGGGGAAATCATGTTCCCAGCTGTTGTGGGTGTGTTGAGGATTAGTCAAACTAAAGGTTTGTTTGGTGAAAGATAAATTCCCATTCTTGGAAAAAAACTCCACAGATCATGAAAATATCAGCTCTTTTTCCTTCTGCTGAAACACCCACAGTACACCTGTCAGCACACCTTACTTACACCCAGGACACTACGAGCACAGAATTAAAATAAGCAAAAGTTACATGTCTGATGAGGAGGATTTTTTTAACTTATTTTTGTGTATTTGAATAGTATTTTTCCAATTACACACTAAAAATGACATATAAATATTTTTCATTTTACAGAGAGATAGAGGTTCCCCTAATGGATTGCATAATGAAATCCACACGAATAGTTTATCAAAATCCATGAGAACACCACTGCTCAGGAATAAGATAGACATTGGAACACGACTTAAGAAGCCTGTTTGAAATCTTGATCATGTAGTACAGAATGTTAAAGGAAACAAATTGTCTGAATGCAAATAAATTTATGATAATAAAATTTGTAAAAATGGGACAAAACCTTTAAACTACGCAAGAGGATTGTGGGAATTGAATAATTATGTGTAATTATAACTTCATTTTGGAAATATTTCCTTGGAACTAATCCCCCCTAACTAGATCTTGCTTTTGATTAATTTCTAGACATTTAAAACAACATGTTTCTTCATGTAGTCCGTAAAATTCCATACCATAACTATAATACGCCATTTTTAGAGGTGTTTCATTTTAGACCTTACCTCTTTTCAAGAGGTACTTTCAAAAATCAGATCACGTATTTAGGTGTCTATTAAGCATCTAACCTTAGTTGCATAACTTTGAATATTTAGGGATTAATCTTTGCATTCATTAAATTAATTTTTTGTGGCTAGAATGAATTAATCTTTAACATTCTTAAAATGCCAGCATGCTAATACAGTAAAAACTATAAAGAAAAACAATCTAAAAGAACCTATCTGAAGGGAAAGCTGCATTTGACCTAAGCAAGAGAGACCGCATTATAGTTATGGGCATTTTAGTTCTGTATCGCTAGAGATAGCGGTGGCCAACCTACAGGCAAGTTCATTAATCTCCCCGGCTACAAAGAAATGGAATGTCATGCACCGCAATGTATTCTTTATTGCTATTCCTGCATAGATTTTCTATAAATTTCTTTGTTAAAGATAAAAACGAGAAAAGTTGAAATAGGATTTTAAGAATTTAAAAGCTGTAGGCTCATGAATATTCTTCAAAACGCTTTCAAGATCACCCACAGTCTGTCCAGCTATCAAGTTTGTAGGGGGAGGATTTAAAACATGGTCACTAAAAAAGTTTACACTAGCTACATCAGTGTAGCGGTAGAAGGATTATGAGTACCTATCCTATAATGACAAAAACCTAAATCAAGATATGAATTAAACAATAAGTCTGCTTTATAAGGCTTGCTTAAAAATGTAAATATGCCATTATTTAAAGAAAGATACAATGTATTGAACATTTAATCAATTTCCTTATTAATTCTAATCTGCCTTCACAGATTCATAGTTGGCATTAATTTGGATTTCCTGCTCACAAGAAGTCATAAAATCAGTAAAAATAATACCGATGACAATCTCCTTCAGGTAGAAATGTCCCCAATTTTAAAAGAAGTACATGCTTTTAAAACAAGTATACATCAGTATCGATAGAAACACAAATGCAGACTCAGGTATTCGCAAGTCAAAAATTATTTTTAAGCGTGATAATTTAATTACTCTTGACCTAATAACTTCAACCTCAACTCAATAATTTTCTAATAGTTAAGAACCTAAATGATTCTATGTTTGACAGAAGCTATGAAAACACCTATTGTTTGGGATAGTAGCACAGAAGAATAATTAGATTTCATATGGTAAATGTATAATTACATTCCTCTGGTATTCTCTACTGTACATTGTGTGCATATCCGTGATAAGAATATTAGAAATATCCTCCATTAAAAAAAAAAAGACTATCACCTGTGGTACTACTTATTTTGGTTGTCTGCCATGGTTTTCTTCAGTTTACAAAGAACCTGCTGCTCTGCCATGGATCTCAGTTTTCTTACACTGGCAGAAAATATTTCACGTCCTCATTTTATTCTTCAAAGTCAAACCCATCTAAGGATTATTGCATCTAACGATATGCCTTTTACATCCACACATACTTACATGCCAGCTGAGGTTTCCAGCTCCCTTTCGAATACGTTTGAAGCCTTGCAGAAGAGCTAAACTGTAAGCGTTATTTAGCAAAAAAACTTGGGCTATTTTATTGATAGACTTAATTGAAATTTAGCAAGATAGATCAGCCTCCTAATGAAAGAGTGAGGCAGAAATGTCAAGTGACTTTATCAACCTCATACAGTAAGAACTGAGAGGTAAGGACATAATGTAGCACTTCTGACCATCAGTCACAGTGTCTCTGCATTGAATTGCATTACAGGTTGCTTATTAGCTGTGTTGTTTTCACTAAAATTTGTGAGCCTGGCCCGGGTTTCCACAAGTTCTGTGACTCATGGATTTTCCTAAGTAATGGCTGAGTCTATCACTTTCATTTTCCACTGTTAATCTGCCATTCAGTCTGAAAAATGCTCAATTTGGATCACTTGAGTCTAATTTTCTCTTTTTCTAAATGGTGAAATGCCTGTAGTCCTCACGAAATGTAAGTAATGCGGTTCTTCAGGCCAGACAATGCAATGTCAAGGCTAAAAGAAGCAATCTTGCTAGAGTGACGTGACTATAACTGTATCTTAAAAAACAATCCATGAACTATCATTCTGAGAACAAGTTATGGAAACCGATCATGTGAACATAGTTATTAGCACTAATTAAAATTCTGATTCCTGGCTTCGCATGTGACTTCTGTAATGCTTTTTCACAGTGGCTAACATAGGTCAAAAATAGCAAACGGTCAAAAATAAGAAACCTACACTTTGCAGCTGAACTTAAATCTAGCTATAATGCTTACTAAGTTTAATATTAATAGATTTGGATTTGGGAGGGCTTTGGATTGGTTATTTGTGGGGTGTTTTGTTTCTTTTCCTAAACCACTGCCAGTGAGAAGATTGACTTATAGCCTTCCAATAAGGAAGAGCATTTTGCAGCAACCTTCTTTACTTTTAAATTTGTCTTTTTGCTAATTTTTTCAAATTAACAGTTAAAAAACTCAGCTGATCAGAAATTTGGCCGCTCAAAAAGTAACTGCATTTCTCAAATGTCCGATATATATGACAAGAGTTGGGATGGACAGTTCAGTTAGTCACAAAACTGCAACATCAGTTTTGTATTAACTATTTTCTGTCTACATAATTCTAGCCCCTAGAATTTAAGCTTCTGAGCCTCTAAGACATTTCTGCTGCAATTTTAAAGTTTCCTTTGTTGTTTCATTTAGTGTCTCCAGAACGCTCTTGCTAAAGCAAACACTAAAGTACTTGTGTACATTACTGAAAGAAGATACCAATGATTTATAATACACTCATTGACTGTAAGTTCAATATTTTATTTTGGAAAAATACACTTTCTTGTTCCAGAAGCTATGTGAAATTTTTTAAGCACCAACATGATCAATTCCAGTTTTATACAGGTAACAGTATGCCTATAAGCCTGTCTCTGATTTATTCAACATCTCCTGATATAACACACATAGTAGACTAAGGAAAGTATTTTTGTATAGATACAGTCCTCTAATGCATAACTGAGACTTACTTTTGCTTCTCCAAGGGAAAAGATGAATTAATGAATCACAAAATTATATAAATTGCATCAAGATTTTTTTATCCTGGATAATATATGCCATTTTTTTTAATTCTTCAGAAATTACTATAATAGATGCTTTGACAATTAATTTTACTGTAGTAGGTTTTATTGGTTTATGTTTTAGGGGGGAAAAGGGGGGCTGGAAAGAGAAAAGAGAAATCTCAATATCAAGTGTGGCTTTATTCTATATAGAATATGGCTATATATGGCAGAGGAAGAAATCATAACAAACATATCAGCAATTACAGCATGCTAATAAACAACACCTGGTCTTTCTACCCTATGACTTTTAAATTCTGTGCAATTGTAAATTATACACCACTTGGTTCAAGAGCTTTTAAGAGACGCGCATGATCATGTTTCAGTGCGGCTGCTTAACCATGATGTATTCCCAAATTTGCCTACAGACATTATTCTTATTGCACATCACAGGAGGCGGCGGCACCAATTAGAAAGTAAGTTCCCGTGTATAACAGTAAAATTGATATTCCGTTGTGAGATTCAGACCTTCATTTAGAAGAAACATTGTTTTGATAGTGGTATGCACATGTTTTTATATGAAATGCGTGTGCGTGTGTTCTTGCCTTAAGTTTTCAACTCCGTCCCTGTAATCCCAATCAAATGTGCCGAGAGGTATGCTGACCACATTTCACTAACAGAGTTCCAAGGGAGAAAAGTTCTCTCAAAATATCCAGAGATTTAAAAAAAAAAAAGAATGCTCAGTGCTTATAAAATTAATGAAATTGTGTCATTGCCTTCAAGGACTTCACTTAAATCATGGCTGTTTGGAAAAACAGTTTCTTTAATATCATGTTCCAAAGTGTCCTGTAACTGCAGTGAATTCATATAAAAATACCTTTTTCAGTTAATACGCAACAAATTAGCATTATGATCAATCAAACTAACATTTTGTTATAATGAAAAAATTCAAAGTATGTTATTAATTTTCTATCACATTTTAGATAGTAAGCAGGATATCAAGTAACATCTGTTACAAATGTGATAATAAATGAAACATCTTGGCCTAGTTTATGTTATTAGTATAAAATTTAGTTTATTTACTAAGTAAAATAACTAGAAACATTAGCCTGTGAATCCGAAAACCTGTACCCCCACCATAAAACTGAAAAATCTAGGAGCTTTCTGGAAGTGGCTTCCACGGATTTTCAACAATGGAATAAATTGAAACTCTTAGTAAATTTTTCAGGTCCTGGAGAGCTGTTATATTGGCATCCCATGGATCATATTGTTCATTTTAATGATGTAAAATGCTGGCATTGACTTTCACATAAATGGTTTCCATAAATTTGAATTGTGTGATCGAGGCCTACTACTATGGATTAGTAAATTAATTCTCCTCTAATGCTACAAACGCTGTCCTATTTATCAAGACTAAATAAATCCAATATTTCAGTCGTTAAGAATTCAACACTGGAAACAGCTGGACTTTTTAGATTTAAACCAGGGAATAAATTCACTAGCAGAGGTCTATAAAACAAGGTCCTAACTCTCCAAAGGACTTTAGAACCCATCAAGCAGTTCTTTATTAGAGAAACAATATTTATGGAAACTTCAACAGTCCAAATTAGCTGTAGCCCAATGAAAAAGGATTTCTTCCTTTTTTTTTTTTTTTTTTTATTTCTCAAGGCTCAGACTGTTTCAAAAGAAGCAGCAATTTCTGCTGAATTTTCAAGGAATTGAATGATAGTAGACTTCTAATGCGTAAAACCAGATTGCCCTGCTAATCACAAGATGTCTCCAGATTATTGTGTTTGTTAACCGTCTTCACTAAGGAGGAAGGGGCAAATACTAACTGTCTACAGATTTTAACTTGTGATAGAATCTCAGATTATGGCTCTTTTACTCTGTACATGGTGGCAGAAGATCAGAAAAAAAATAAAAGCATATTTAACTGTGATGAGGCGAGTTAAAGCTGCAAAGTTTAACATAAGAGAAATCTGTTTCTTTTAGAAACTGAACAGGAGTCAAGATCTCAGGTAATGGAAGCATACCAAAGAGTGTTTTTCTAAAACATGAAATAAATCACCTAGAAATTCTTCTTGCGTGCATGTATGCTTTTCTGTCTATTTAAAATTGATGCATATTAAGAGAATATTTTAGCCGTGATTTTCAGATATTCAAAAGATGGTTGAATTTCAAGACACTGACAGCGCGAAGTTGCAACGTCAACCGCAGGTACAGACTTTTACGAGAGAGTTCCAGTAGCAGACTTTTTTTAAGCTAATGTATTTCTTATCAACTGTGGCTGAGAGAGTTTTCACTTGTTGACACTTGTAAAAATTCTGTTAATTGTAATTTATGCTTTTTAGTTATTTGTTATTCTTTTATAGTTCAAAAGTTTCTTCCATAAACGACTTAAGCAAATCCTCTTATCAGATTGGCCAGTGTCGGGTGCTCAATCAGACAGATCTTTTTTCACTGAGGTAGTTTTGCCGATGTTCTGTGATACCCTGTTTGGTCTTTGTCTGCCCTCATCCCCACCATGTTAAGTGTTTTCCAGTAGCTCAGTAATCTGTATGACTAGCATCTGGCAGCTCTCTTCTTGTTCAGTGCAATTAACCACTACTTTTTTATTTTAATTTATATTTATTTATTCATTTTAATGCTCCTGAAAGGTGTAATTAAGAGAGATGTAAATGTAAATGAAAACAACATCCTCAATTTAGCACTCAAGCCTCCAGCCCAGAGGAGCCAGATATTGTCTGCCAATATTACTCAGGAAACAAACACGCTATGAAATATTGTACATTAATTGTTTCAGTGGGACTATGAGGTACTAAACAATATAACTTGATTAAAATTGCATGGAAGTCAGAGACCCTTTTTACAGACTTAGGAGATCACCATCCAAAATCACAGGTTAAAACCAGCTTTGCAATAATTCCAGTGGCATAGAAAAGAATTTAAGTCAGAATATGTGTATTGGCTGCAACGTGAATATTATCAAAATGTATGCATGCTGAACCGTGGGTCTGGTTTTACAAATAACTGAGATGAAAGGAAGGAAAAAAAAAATCAAAAAGCATAAAAAATGCTTACAGTGGAAGAGAAAGAATAGCCATCCTAAAAAGGTAAAGGAAATTTTTGTAGCTAATGATCACAATAGAAGTAAATGATGGGATACACCCTATAAATATTAAATGTTAACAATGAGAATATTATTGGCATTTTAGGCTTAATCTCAAGAAACCTTTCTTTTCATATATTCAGTATTTTTCCACTGATGTGTTATCTTTTAATAGACAAATTGAATTTTTCAAAGTCTGTGTTTCTACCTAAGAAAAAATCTTTTCCTTATGAACAATATTATGTGCATAGAAATAATTGCACCTAATTCTTTTTTAGCATAGACAGGAGCATTTTTAAAAAGTGAGAAAAGTGATAGAGGGGAAAATCAACAACAAAAAACAGGCTAAAATTTTCATTTTGCCATAATCACACAGAACTGAATTACCGTAGTTTAGAATTCTTATAAAAATCCAGACCCAAATTCATCCAGTCTGTTTTCAACCATAAACAGAGCTGTTTTTACATGTGTCCATGCTCAGCTGAGTAAGAGATGCCATGTGGTGGACAGCATCCAATAGTTTCATTGTGAACAAAATTCGAGGAGGACCTTGGAGTGGAGAGGCACTAAAACCCAAGGATGGGCTTTAGGAGAGCAGTGCCGTACCAAGTTCCCAGGCTCTGGCACAGGCCAGGTGCCCTGGCCGCAGCCCTGCTGGTCCCATCCCTCCTGCCAGGCACACACACTGTTTGTTTGCCTGTGCCCAGTGATGCTCCTCATTTCTGGCCTCTCATTTAAAAATAGGGAATCCCATATTCTGCTCCTTGCTGATTTATTTTTTTTTAAAGGTACTGAGTTCTATGATCAATTACTGTGAAAAAGTGTAGAAAGTCCTTTGAACAAAGATTGGGGATGTCATCTCCACCTTCTTAGCCACTACAGTGTCCATGTCCCTCTGTAGAACTGAACTTACCTGCTTCCTAACATGAAAGAGTAACTGAGACACTCATAATTCCATATTTTGCTCCTGGGCATATGTAGATACACACAAACGTACTCCCTAAAATTAGACTGTGAAGCTACTGTTAACTCAGCACTTTCTGCAGGAGCAGTTTTGCAGATTACAGTTCAGCAAAATGTCCATCCATAATGAACACCTTTAATTTCTAACTTTCCCATGGAAGTAAGACAGACTTTAAAAATTAACCCACACTTATGAATTTAATTTTAAAACATTTCATACCTCGAAGGTATCGAGAGGTGATAAAGCCAAAGTAACTGTCAGCTTCTTCAGGCTGAGAGCATCTGAATTAACTACAGCCATATGTAGCCGACCTCAGAAAAAGAAACTATACATCAACTACAAACAACACATTTAATATGTATCTCATTTTACATAGCCTATTTTAATTATTTATCAATTTCTAGATACTATTCATTAGATAGCAATGTACCATAATATATACAACATTTTTTTAGCAGAAGCTAATATTAGACATTGCAGAAAGACATAAAAAATACACACTAGAGAAGTGTTCCTTTAAAGAAAAGTATCATCACTTTGCATAGAGTGGAAATTGTAGATATATATATTTCAAGAAATCTGTTTAACGACTATAATGTAAGTGCTTCACCTGCTGAGATGAAAGACAAGCTCCTTTTTAATTCCTGATACTACTTAGCTTTGTTTTATGACTAAAACCATTCCAATGACATGTAAAAATAACCTATATTCATAATTTCACCACAAGGCTCAATAGATTCATTGGCTTTAGTGAATGTTTTTTGCGGAAGTGGCTGGCCTAGTTATGCAAAACAAACCACACATCAGGTTTTTTATAGCATTTATGCTGGTTAAACAGAAATGGAAGAAATGTTATTTTTCCCAAAATTCAGACTATGTTCAAGTTTCTATGGAAACCTTGAACACCTGCACACAGAAAAGAAGCAAAGGGTGAAACTGTTCTCCCTGTTTTTCACCATTTCCCCTCTTCTCTCTTTGATTCATGTAGAAGTGTTTTATGCATAATTCACTCTCTGCCGGCCCCTATTTCTCCTTTCACTCTTCACCGGTTTCCAGGCTTGGGAAAATTTCCCTTATTGTATTGTTTCCCACTGGCTATCCAGATGATTTTGAAGTGTGATGACTCAAATTTAAACATTTTCAGGTGCCTGGTCTTCATGATTTTATATGTTCATTTATTTCAAGTCAGCAGAGCGCAGAAGAAAACCTGCCAGAAACTCTAAGAAAAGTACTCAGGACTGGCAACTACAACTTCAGTGATCCCGGGAGATATTCCATGATGGCTGCTTAAAAACTCCAGGTTACACTTATGTAAAATCTCAGAGATGGTACCAGACACAGCCCAAAAATGGATATAAATGACACACATTAAAAAAGATCTCTAAAGAGCCTTCGGAGCATTGGATTTGTTTGTCTTGAAATGAAAGACTACAAACTATATGTACTAAGCAGGAAAAGTGTTATGTACTAAAAAGCAGTTTTACCTATAGGCCTCAGATGACTGAGGAAACAGCACAAATGTAATTCTCATTTTGTCGCCTAGATTTTTCTTTCCTTCTTCTCTAGACCCAGGTGCAGCGCAGCCCTGTCTACATGCGTAAAGCAGGGGAAATTTCAGTTTTATTAGATCCAGTTGCTGAATGATTTTGAAAACACCTATTTATTGCAGGTAAATAGTACAACTTGCCACACGAGGTGCTGTAAGGGTCAACTAATTCATAGTATATAAATCATTCTAAAGCCCTTGGATGAAGGTCACTATAGGCCAGACTATTCTTCCCTGACTTGTATTATTTTTTTGTGAGAGTGATCCCCACCCATACAAGAAAAAGGAAATGTCAATTTGATAAAAGATTTAAATGGTTAGACTAAAAAGCTTCAATAAATTCTATGACCATAATCTGTTCTTCAGGTGACCTGGAGAGCAATAAGAAATACAATAGACAGGAAATAATCCCTGCTTACTATAACCTGGCAACATTATGCGATGGGATTCATGATGCCCTTATACTAAAAGGCTTGAAAATAAAGTGTCATTAGAAAAGCCTGTAAGTGAAAATGGGTCAAATTTTGTGGAGGAGCTCTTACTCTATGAGCAAGGCCCCCCACAGGTTAATCAGAAAAAGAATTTTCTGCAAAGGTCTTCAGTCCATATATAATGCCTTTTTGCATAGGAATGGATGCGGGCAGTGTTTTTTGTGAGGGCATGAAGCACAAGGTGCATTTTGTGTTGGTACACACAAAGACACTGAACAACTAAAGTTATTTATCATCATCTTTGGAGTGACAAAAATGCTCAGTTTCTTGCAGTAACCTCAGATGAAAAATTCTGCTATACTTATAGTACTTTTTTCCCACTGTCTGATTGGAATCGGAAATGCCATTCTGGCTTCACACATCTGCAAAGCTCTATAGGTACACACTGTCCAGTAACAATAAAAATAAAGTTAATGGAATTTCTTTCCGTACCTGCTGTTCAATACTTTCTGTCTCCATTAGCCTGTATAATACACAGATATCTCTTTGGAACATGATGTCCTGCAACGCGACACATCCAGCTGCCTGGCGTGCCATGCCAATTGCTTTTCACTGCTATAAACTGCCTGTTTTCATCTATTTGCTCCCAGTGCTTGTCTTATACCAGGTGATTTTACTTATGTCAGGTCATGCTAGTCTTCAGAAGCTGGACTTTTTCTTATGATAGCACTTCTGTATTTTGGCAAGTTTATATGTCCCACTCCCTCAAAATATATAAATACAGACTGGGCTAGCACTGTTAGTCCTCCATAGTACCAAATATTTCAGCAACAGTACCTTTAAGGAACAAGCACACCCCAATGCCATTTCTGTTACACTCCATTTTTGTCCAAGAATGTGTCTAAATCATTTTTGTAAACTTGCTTCATGCTTAGTTGCTTGTAAACTTGTAAACTTGCACATGGATGGCTTTTTGAATGCAATATTCCAAATTCTGTGGTTGCATCAAGAAATAAGAGCAGTATCTGAGCACTCAATTACCAATGACAGTGTGTAGACGCTAAGTTTTCGTGCATATTTAATATCATTGTAATTCTGATTTCTCCCCATCAGTACAACTGATTTTCCCACTTATTATTACTGGCACATTTCAGAAGGAAGTACACTTTTTCAAGACAACATTTTTTATCTCCTGTATTACCAATATTGATCTTGAAGGTATAATTCACTAATTGGCAACCAATAATATCTCAATAAAAATTAAAAAAAAAAAATTCACACTGCCTCAATCCCAGTTTGATAAACTACATGAACTAATCAGCATTACCTTACTCTGTGATAATGCACAAGCCTCATATACAGAGGAAATAGTTACTGTCAATTGAGCATTTGTACAACTGCATACATAATGTCACTCAGTCAAACTAGAGCATGTTTCTGTTTTTTCACACAGCTGTACCATATATATTTTTCAACTATCTTGTTTGCACACCAAATAGGTATTTTGTCATGCTACTTGAAGAACCTTCCATGTAGCACATATCACCACTTCTTGAGCGGCTCACCTCTTTCCCCAAGGCTTCGGAATTAAAGTAAGGTCAACCTTACACAGCAAAGGTTTTCTTTCTGATGAGGCTGGTGCATTTGTGTGAATAATTCAATGGAAGACTCGTGTGACTGAGCGTGCAGCTGATCTGAAGTGCCATTTATGTAAAAAGTGTGGTACAAACAAAATGGCTGTATATTTTCTCCTAAGCTACTTAATTAGAAATGTTGAAAGAATTATTTTTGTAGATGCAGCTTATTTCTTTGTGATCAAACACAAAGTGTTTGGTACTTCCCTTTGAGGCTTTACATTAAACACAAATTTCTTCCATGTAAATTCTTTTTAAAATTGTCACAGTATTTCTAGTCCACATGATGACCAGGAAATCTGTGCAAATCGTATAGATGTCATTGTTTCTTAGCAGTTGATACACCATAAATAGTATTTAAGTACATAAAACTTACCGGACTGAAGTCCTTAGAGTTGAAGTAATTCCTTATAAGTGCCCTCAGGGGTAAGAAACAAACAAACAAATGGTTAAAAAAAAAAAAAACCTTGAATTTTTACAGGGCAGCTTTTTCACTTTTCAAGCTTCTAGATCTGATTTCCTTTCCAGGGAGAGGACTAGCAAACTATCCCCAGAAAGGCTTACAGGATGCTTATGAATAAACTCTTTTTGCTTTCCTAGTGGAGTACTAAGTTGCCAAATGCATGGTGCACCAAAGCAGAACACGCTTGGCGAGGGAGGCCCATGCGTGACCTGAAGGGTAACTTCCAATGGTGTCAGGACTGTCCTTCCAGATTAATTTCATAAATTCTCTTCTGCTCTAAGAACTGTGCATTCAATTCAAACTGTTTCTTGCATAAATTTTCACTTCCCTGTTTTTAAATTAATTTGGAATCATTTATACGCCACTTAGTATCACTACACTGCCTTGGAAACTTCAGTGGTAACATCTTTTACAGGTCACGCAAACATTAGCATTGAGAGTATTGCTGAATGCTTAATAAATCTTGGCAAGGAAAATTTCTTACAAGTAGAAAGGAGGAGGAATGAAATAGTTCAGCACTTCCACTTTATGAGTCCTCTGTTACATGAAGAATGCTGACAATTAATAGATTGTAAATATTGATAGTCTCCTGTTATGATTATCCCACAGCAAAAACATTAGGAGCAACTAAGCTCAGGATTACTTGTAGACATCACTGATGAAGAAAGGAACAGCTCTTATTAGGTCTAAGGGTAATAAAATCTAAGTGGGCAAGGTGAAGGAAAAGATGAACTGTTGCTTCCATTTTACAATTAAAATAGTTAAGATATTAAAAGATTGCTGGGTGACACAGAAATTGAGGCAGAAAAGGAATTTTATCTGGTTTCAGGTAAGTGTCTTATCCTCAAGACTGTGCCTGCTCTTCAAAGGAAGAGATTTTATTTTTTTTTTATATATATATATTTATTTATTTATATATTTATAGATGTAAGGTTTGCATCTGATGAGAAAACTTCGTTTGAATACTATGAGGCACCTTGAATTTGCTATATGTAAAGTATGTATTAGTTTATGGTTTTGCATATGAATTCACCATGAGAGAACTACTTGGACATGAAAAGCGTTGCTCCCTTTTATTATTATTTTTTTTAATACCTTATTGCCTGGATCCCAGTACCTTATTATTTTGTTATTTATTTACGTTTTGAGTAAATATTAGTGATTTATCAAAACAAAAGCCACGTAATATTTTACAAATTAATCATAACTTATTCAACTAGATTCTTCCAGTCTGACCTCATTACACACGGTACAATGGTGACATACATTAGCATCTCCATTAGGGAGTTAACATGATCAAGTTCCTGCAGGCCAGCACAAGTTGTCACTTCATATTGTCCTTTCCTTTGGACACAACTACTTCTAGTTTTCTATGACACGACACAGTGCAAAACTGCACAAAGTTAGCACTTGTCATCACTGGGAGTTTTAAGCCATTTAAAAAGGGCAGAAATGTGCAAAAAATGAGCAAGACTCACACTTTTCTGCTTCCTGTCAGCACAGACAAAACTCAGCCTGGGAGACTGAAAACACACAACCCATAGACAATTACCTTTCAATGAGAAATAAATTTCTTTCCTATTCTGCTGTTACCGAGGAATAGCAAGCTGTGGCCATTTTTATATAGGTCATAGGGCTGCATAACCCTGTTCTCTGAGACTGCGTAATCACCGTGACATTTCATATAACACAAAATATCGATAAAGCACAACAATGAGCAGCTACTTAATATACAAGCCTCTGGATCAGTGCGTTAGTGTAAGATGATGCAATAAGTAAAACAGTTACTGAGAGTAAGCACTGGCACATTTGCAGTACCAGATTTTGGTTTGAATTGTGTGAGTTAAGCCACCTACAAAACAATTTGAAAGAATACATATGTACGCATGCCTACGACTCGTTTAGGTCGATATGAAATAGTTCATTAATTTTAACTGCATGAAGCAACTGACATAAAATAATTAACAGTAGAGGAAATATTCTTGTATATGCAGAAAGACATGCTACCACTTACTGCATCAACATACTTCATATGTGGGCACTGGAAAACATACAACTAACATGAAAACAAGATTCTCATACACTTCCAGTGTCTCTATTTAATCAAATAAATTTACAGAAATACCTTCTGTTCTGTAAGTTTCAATACATCACCGCACTTGCAAAATGCAACTTAAATAGTTTCTGACAACCTGTATGTTCATTTCTTCCCTTTAACCACCTCTGACACCAGCCATGCTACTCCGAGAGTGATGCTTTTCCTCCTGCAGCTGGCCAAGACATCTCATGCCAAAATCCAACCCTTTATCACTTTTGGAGACTATATCAATAAAAAAAAAAGCTTGCATTTAGGAAACTCCAAGTTATGCAAAACGACACTGTTCTGCTAATTTCCTCAGCAACATGCAAGATTAAACACAGTCTATTTTCTATCTTTCAACCAGTTCAATTCCTTTCCTTTAAGGATTCTCTGTGTTCTGTCTCAGGACACGCCAAAGATTCAGCAATGCCCCAGAAGGAAGGCCTTTTGCTTCTTCAGTGATGGAGCCCGGGTTATGGAGTAAATTCCTCCAGGACCTCAGCAAGATGCATCTTTTTTACTTCCCTACCTCAAAAAAACCCCCCACCTTTCCAAACACTGTCCCTATTTTTATTTTGTCTCACCTGAGCACAACAACACAGAGTTAAAAAACCCCAATATCATAGAACCAGCCTTATTAAAACTTGAGAGTTCCCATGCTTTTCTGCTGAAGAGGAGGTGCAAGCCACGTGGCTTTCTGGACACTACGCAGACAAAGATATGTGTCATAAAAACCCATATAGAAAAGAACATTTTGAATATTAAAAGAGAAAAATGGCATAAAGCATCTCAGGATGCACTTACTGTGAATTTTGTCACTTTGCCACATATCTAATTCATGCCTTCTTTCCCAGCTTCAGAAAGATACTCTGAAATAAGCTGCATTTGTTAGATGCAATTAACTAATTCTGGAGCATTTTGACACCATCTACTTTGGAAATTACTTTTAGTGATATGACTGAAATAGAAAATGGCACAGCATTGTTCCCTGCTTAGAGAAGAATATTTTCTGTATTGCACGATCTCCTGAGTAAATACTGCAAAATAGTCTCTGTGAATGAATCTGCAGTAGGAGGGAAAAACCATTCATTATTAGAAAAAACCTAAGGAATTCAGAACTTGCTCAGGAGCATACAACTGAAGTGAATACTGCAGGAAGAGGATACAGAATTAAGAAATCCCAGAGAAAGAATGTAACATCATTTTTTTTCGTCACTTAGCCCACTGCACACTTAACCTTGGACCTCTGCCTGCCTGCTGCTGCCTCTCACAGAATTCAGAATGAGGGTGGCTGACAGCTCGCTGAGCTCTCCAGCCCTCGCTGTGGAACTGGCATGGTGCACAAAAGAGCTGAAAATACTCTTTTCTAAAATTTATTTATTTATACGCAGTTTCTCCATTCTTAAAGGCACAAGTTGCAGTTAGGAGTGTAGGTTAGGATTAATAACAAATAGCCATCCAAAGCAGCTTACATCAAAATGTTCAAGTTTAAAATAGCAGCTTCCAGGATTTTTGTTTTATGTTTATGGAGTTTCTTGAACGAACATTCTGTACATCAAGTCTGTAACTCGCAGCCTATATTTTATTTAATATTGTATTGTTCTACCTAGAAAACATCACTTCTTCAGCTAAAAGGAAAAGCTGTTAGCTTATGATCTTTTGTGTACCGATAGAAACAATTATTCCCAGCTGAACACAAAAAGGCCCTTCTTAATTATCTTGTCCAGTGAGTCCCATGGCGTAGCCGGGCTTTGTAAACCTGTTATAAGAATTAATTAGAAAAAAGCCTTGAAAACAAATTTAATTATATGGCCTCCGAAGTGTCTACAGCAGGGCAATAATACCAGCAGGAGAAAAGAAGTGGTAGACTACTTTGACAAGACAGAACAAAAAAAAAAATATCTATACTTTAGACTTATTTGAACGTGGTCTAATGGTGAAAAAAGTGTGAGTCATCAAAAGGACATAATAAAGCGGAAAAGCAAGGCCATGTAAATATGATCCTCAGTAAGTTAAGGACTTCAGCTTTGTTTCTTTATTCTTATAAATCTTTTCTTTTCTACACAATTTGCAAAATCGCACTAAATATACCATATGTGATGATTAACAAGAGGTCAATACTGAGTTATTTCCTTAAAAAAACACTTCACAGTTTTCTGATATGGCCATATCTGTCATTTCCCACGGTGAGAGAGTTGAACTGATCTCACAGCACTGTCTATTCGTGGATCTCTTGGCCTTTCCAACAGACATCTCCACAGATCAAACAGCTCCCAGCTGAGATTGCCATTAGGGCAAGATAAAAAGTAAAAATTAGTATTGATGAAAATATTTTGCCAGTTCATGCCAAGTTCTTTTGATCAGATCAAGGAAACCTAAAAAAAAAAAATTACTTTAAACGATTTCAAAATCTAACATTTTGAAAAAATCATTATTAAACACACTTATTTTTAAGTATCTCTGGTATACTAACATGATATCATTTTATCCATTTTCAGTGTTTTAATTTTTCCAACGACAGATTAATTATTGGTGTAGTATCAATACCTGGCACCTCTCTAGCCCAACTGTACCTTGTCTACGGCAACTGCTGCAGTACTTCTGCGCGTAGGCTGCTTACATATTAAGAACAGAAAGATCATTTGCTGATTATTTTCATTAGAAAGGAAAGCTATCTTACAAAAACTCTTGAGTTCCTTTGCTAATGCTGCTTTCATGAATTAGACCTTAGCACAGCCACACAATTCTGCAATCAGCTTTCAAAACGCACATACAGATTAGAGATTAAGGACTAACATCCACTTGGAATGGCTATCATGGATGCTTTTGCTGTTAAAAAATTTTATGTCAAAGACAATTTATGTAGCACCTTACTGTGAAACGCAGCTTTTCGTAGCATTTTGAACAATGGCTTTAGCCCTGCTGTACCATTACCTGCCAGCTAAGATGCTTAAAACATCGTAAAGTCTCCTTGTACTTTAGGTATGAAAAGAACAGGATGCTAAAGTAGTTAATTAGATTTCTAAAATTCTGCTAAAAATACTTGGAAATTGTAAGGATGGATGTACATATCTAAAGAAATACAGAGTTCATTTATATATTGCAGTATTAATCTTGTGTCAATTTGTTTTCTTTAAGAAAATAAGACAGCATATAAATTATGTATTATCACCGTAGTTTTACTAGTCTTGTATTTCAGCTTTATCATGTACACATTAGATTTATTTTGACATTATAAAAAGGACTATCCAGATATTGAACAATAAAAAATAGTCAAAGCTAAAAAAAATTTGATCACAATTTCCAAACTTTTGGAAATATTACTTGCATCTACTGTAAATACTGTAATTTATAGTGACGATATACAACAGGAATTTCCCTCATTCAATCCAAAATACCCTGGTATGACTCAATTTCTCAGAAGGAATTATAACTATGATTTAACAGTTTATGGGAAGAACACACAATACAGATCTAAGAAATAGATTATGAATTTTATTTACAATGTTTGAGGAAAACATACTTGAAACTATAATTACATATCGGTAGTACTAGTAGGTTGCATGATAATGACTTTCAAAACACAGGAGCAATACCATAGCTGAAATAAGGTAAATTTGATGTTACAGTTTGGTAGCCTTCAACTGCTTCCAGCTGTTGTTAGTGAAGAAGAAATCCAAACAGAGAAATACTTCCCCGAATATGTAATACATATTTTAAAGAAATACCATACTGAAGCACACTTAACAAAATATGATGTTATGGAAAAAAGAACATTTGTGTTGCACAGATGTGCGCTGAATGTCTTTCTGGCTAATACAATAAGTATTTCATTTTAGGCAGCTAGAAAGAAAAATACTTCTCATCTGTTCTTGTTAAATAAGAAGCCTGGTAGTAACGACACAGAAATACAAAAGATTTCATTAGCTTCCAGCCCAAATCTCAAGGTGATTAGGATCTACTTTTATAATGGCTTAGAACTTCATTTCTTCCGTATGTTACAAATCCTCATCTTGAGCATTTCAAGTCCAATTTTTTTTATCTTTTGAGAAACTGAAGGGTCTGAGTAATTAAAGGAAATGACGTACCTTGACACAGTTATTGAGTCCCTGCTGAAAGGATGGTTTTGTTGGTTATGATGCACTGCAATTTACAGTCCAATACATTAAGGAAATCAAGACTGCTTTTATCACTACTACATCTTAAAGTGGGAGCTGCTGTAGCTCATAATTTCTGTTGCCTGTATAACCTGCCCTGATTGCTTAAACTAGCTCTGGCCAAGCAGAAGCATAGGAAAAAAAAATGATGCAGATTGTATGTAGCATGCAGATATGCCAAATCATGCCATGAAAAAGAAATGTATAAAACCTGAATTTGAATTCTACTTTTTGATAATAATTGTTGATGAATGACAATGTAATTCCAAATAAAAGTTGCACTTGAATATGATCTGGATCTGAAATATTCATACTAACTGTGACTGGTTTTGCTCCCTTGTCCCCTTTGGTTTTGTTCTTAAACTAACCAGAAAGGGTTAGGTCCCCAAAAGATTTTTGTCTAAAAATTCATTCAGCCACTCAATCCTCTTATCTTTTTGCTTAGAAAAAATGGTCTCTCACAGAGACTATAAATGATTTCTGACCTAACGAGATCTCTTACAGTGCCTCAGAGCACTTCTCTCATAAATAATATGGGATTAAATGATTCTTTGTTGAATCTTGGACTGTTCGGAAACATAAAAAGGGAATGTATAAAGCTTGCCCCCTGTTGACTTCTGTAGAGCTGTCAACTTTTTGAAGATTTGTGTCAATGCAACGGTTAAAAGACATACATATGGAGGAAAAAGCTGGAGATCACTCCAGCTTAGCAATTCTCAAACCTCAAAAGTCATAAGAACTCACCTAAAGAGATATCCCAGTACCAATCTCAGCCCAGCCTCCTCTAACTCAGCAATTTGTCACTACTCATCCCCAGGTAAGATTAGGGCAGCTCAAAATCTTGCTGCGGGGCTGGTGTGGAGTTGGCTCTTCTCCGAGGGGGCTCTGACACTTGTCTCTAGCTGGCTTTTGGCCAGCATTGCCTGCTCTGGTATCACAACCGGGCTCAGCAGTTCGCACATGGTTAGTGAGTGCTGCTATCACCTCTTCAAGAAAGTTCTGCTCTACCCAAATTACGTGCTCCCAGAGAGCACAAAGAGGTTGTAACACTCATGTTTTAGCACCATTTTAGTACCTTAATGACCTGATTAGTTTGAAACCAAAGAGTAGCAAGCTGCTCTCTGGAGAGTCCACCTTGGATGGGAAAAGTCCCTCTAGCCAAGCATACACAGAAACTAACTTATCAGCTTGGTTTCCCTGGACTCAGCACTGCCAATATCTCTATGTATTTGCCATTAGAAATTCATTTTTTTCATCTGAGACTAAGACCACTCAGGAAACAAAAAATATTTCTCTTTTAAATCACATTTAAGATGTCATTTCTTTTCCTGCCATCTTTCTCTGCTGACTTCATTTCTTTCCAGCAACTGGGGCTCAGAGCATGGGGTTTTTGTTTGTTTGCTTCTAAAAGCAAAGACACTTTCCTTGCCAGGTAGGCTTTTCAAGTTCTTGCAGCTTTATTTTAAACAAATTCTTAGTTTCCTAGATACATATTAATGTTGTAAGAATGCTCTTTCTGTCACAAAGAGAGTACAAGCATGGCTGTGTATAAATCACAACAGTGGTGACAAATTTTGCAAGTTGGCCATAGCCAAAACATTAAATGTTATGATTTCCTTAGCCCAAGGATCATATAAACATAATTTTGTTCTTCAAAAATTGTGCTTATTTGACGTATTCACTTACAATAACCTTTTAAGGGAAAAACCATAGAGCATGTTGTGCCTATGTGTTAATTCCCACAGATGATACCAGCAGATGTGTTCAGATTAGGCTCAGGCTGTAGAAGGGAGACTGCAAATCATGCATAGTTTACGAACTGGTTAATAAACACTTCAGATGTATCAGTTTTATGGATTTATCAAAGTCAAAATATCTTGTGGACTCGTTCAAAAACAATAATTAAATCTGGAGGGGTTTGTTTGGTTTTTTGTTTGGGTTTTTTTTTTCTTTTTAATAGCAGATTTCATTTTGACAGAGCATTTAGAAACAAACCTTGTGAAAAATAGAAATGCTAATGTGACTAATAGCACAGTACAGGAAGGATAATGACATGCTCGTGAAAAGTAATATTATATAAATTCTTCAGATTAGATTAATTAACTAAATGTCTATATATAACACAGAGTTCTGATGGATTAAAATTCGAGCTCAAGAAAAGAATAATACAGGTTTGGAAACATCTCTCTCCTTTCCCAACCAGGAGGACCAGCAAATAGGACATTGTTGAAGAAATCAAAAAGGCTACAGAGGCTGAAAACACAATTATAATGAAACTTCAATTATCCCATTATTAGGGTAATTAGGGTAAATGAACTAGAGAAAGATGCTGATACTGAATTTCTAGACTTATATGTGTTCTTCAAGGAGCAGCCAGGTAACAGAGTCAGAGGAAGAGAAGCTTCTGGTTAAGGCTCAGGACTTAGTTAAAAACATTGTGTAGGAAAGGTACAGTGCTGCAGTAATCAAAATATCCTTAAATTCAGCTTCGTTGTGGGTGCAACAACCTCCCAAAATAAGGATAACAATATATTTTCCTCTCCAAAGGAAAGCTACGTGAAAACATTGAAGTTTGCTGGAAAGAAACCAAGGGAACAAACCTTTGCAAGGCGATGGATACAACTGAAAGGCACTGTACTGGAAGTTTGGAATAAATGCATGCAGGTAAGACTTGAGAAAGGCCAAAATAAACCCAGCAGGATTCTATTATTCACATAGCTGCAAATCCATACTTCACTGATGACTGGAGCTGTACGAAAGTTTACTCAGTAGAGCAGAGTAAGTGCAAACCTAATTGCTGAAGGATTGAGGAGAAACCTTAGAGAAATCTCAAGGAATAAAAAGAAAATTAATAAGAATTTAAAGACATGTTTCTCTATGTTTTGTGAGAAAGCACCAAGCCAGGACTAGATGCAAAGGATAAAATCAAGACAAAACTTTATCACATGCATTTTTTTATTTTGTTTTAACTCTGACCTCATTTGGACTGATTCACAGGATGTTAACTCTTCCGTAAATCTCCAGGAAAGTTGATTCATTACTTGCTATATAATTCAAATATATATTTTTGCATATCCAGTCTTAAGTTAAGTTGTTGTTCTAGGTATGAAAGAACCCTAGTGACACTGGAAATAGATAAGACCATTTGATAAAGCAAGTGGCATAAGCAATGTGGTGTTCTGACTTATCTTTTAGAACTGTAAAAGGCAAATGCTTTGCAGTCAGATGATTTCAATTAACACCACTGCAAGCACAAAATTTCCTATTCAAAGAGAAGACTTCCTGAAACTTTGAATTAATTGCACAGAAAGCATGGAAATTTCACCAATACTGAAACAGTGGTCCAGCAATTTAGCTAACAATCTTATCTCTCTACCCTTATATGCTGCAAAACCTAGTTCATTAAAGTAGTCTTTATTCAGGAAGAAAAAGACCTGGCGAAAACAGGCAAATAGTGCACCCCTAGCAGAAACGTGGAACGATGACAAATTAACACTAATCCAAGCATAAAATACTCACACAATGGCAAACGTCATTTTTTCCCTTTCAGCTTTCATCACAATTTGCAAGCCAGGAATCAGAGCGAATGTGCAAGTCCTACACACAGTGCCACAGACAACCTGTTTCAGCATAAACCAAAGCACTTCACCTAACCAGTGGCAAATACACTCACAAAAAGCTTCCTCCATGTTACCTGTGTCGACACTGCCTATAGATTTCTAACAGCTTCTGGTTGCTCCCTTGCACCATGAGAATCTATCACTGTAAACATTAGGAAAAGAACCATGTCAGAGGATCCAGACATCTGGGATGCCCTTGGGAGCCCTGCATCTTCCCCCTCCTCTCTCTGGGTAGGCAGAGAAGGAAGGAACATGGTAGGCTTTTTTACTTCTCCCTCTTAATTTCAATTTACCCTAATAACACCTTAGAACTATTGAAAAAAGTTAGTTTATGATAAAGCTTTCTTAAAATCCAAGACTGGTTTACCTAAGAGTCAAAATAATACAATGTTTTTTATTGTGAATTATTCAATCATAACAGAAAAGCGAAACGAATGTGCACAGTACTATAGTGAAAACAGGACCTCAAAATCCATGCAGTAAGTTTACAGCCATGAGCCGTTCACGGCCTCCACTCTCATGAAAACAACTCTGCGTTTAGAACTTTCAAATGCCTCTTGTCCCTTGCAGATACAAGCTCATTTAGAAACCTAAATTAATGCTAGGTATAATGCAAAAGGTGAGATAACTCAAACATTTGAGTGTTGAAATGCAGCCAGGACAAGCGGAGGAGTACCTGTTGTACTCATTTCCCATTTCTTTAGGGAAACAAACAGAAAACCATTATTCTCCTGAAGCTGTCCAGGGTGTTTAGGACTACATGATGGAGTTGTGAATAATTTCTTTGGAAGACAGATTAATTTCTTCTAGCACTGACTGAAAGAGAACCAGTTAACTTTGGACTAATATGGATGAAGACCAGGGATCAATTCTGTTTTGCTAGTCTTTCTTCTACAAATCACCAAAGAGGTTTGTTGAAAAAACAAAAAAAACAAAAAAAACTGGTAGCAATGATGTCTTAAAAATCTATGAATTTCTAATCAGGGATTTAGAGGTCTTTAATTTACTTTTTTTTTTTTTTTAAACATAGCTTCATGAACAGTTGCATGAGGAATGAAAATGTTACCACACTGCAGACTTTGCATAGAGTTGCTTTCACTTGGCTCTTCATACTTACATAGAATATAAATTCACTTCATAAAAGCTCAGAAAGGAATACAAAACAATTTGGATCTTGCAACCAGTTTCTTAATATTGAAAGAAATTAATGAAAATTTCCATCTAGTTAGCGCTGTGTTTAGGGGAGACATATGCAGTAATTAGAAATTTGACAAAATACAGAGGGGAAAAAGAATGGGAAATAAACCCAGAGAACTAAGTGAACATTTTAAAAATAACAAGGCCTGATAGCAAAATGAAGTGAAGGCATTTAGTTCGTCTTGGTTTTGAAAACTTAGCCCAATTTGAGAAGTGACAGAATAGTGAAGCACTAGCCTAGGGGCATCAGAAAAAGTTTAAAAGATTAAGTTGTTTTCTTCATAACCAACTTCAATACTGAGTGTACAGCATGGGCCAACAGGGTGCTGGGCACTTGATTACAACAGATGTGCCTGCTGTAGAGCCTGCTGGTGCTCACCACCAATACGTCTTCTCACTCCATCCACTTATTACAGCTGTTTGGTTGTAAGCTTTTATGGAGCAAGTGCTTTGTATCGGTGAGTGTCTGCACACTCTGTAACATGACTCTGTGCCGAATAATTCTAGACATTGGGATTATTGCTAATAGGCGAGATATACAATTTCCTCATTTACACTAAGGGTAATGGCATGAGTCATGACATTTTGTTCACTGCTGTGAAGAAAACGCTTTATCAAATATCAGGTCTTTAGTGTGGTTGTTGACGTAACCAACTTTGCCTTCTACAATAGCAGAGAAATTTTGCATTTTCCCTTATCAGGTTCTTCAAGCTAGTTCTCTAAATAGTGATCATATCAAAATAATTTTAAGAAGCCTCTGAAGCAAGAATTTTTTGGAGTTTACTGTACCATACCAGTAAGATTAGTTTCCTACTATTGATCTTCTAGGAACTGTTTTAATAATGCTAGGCTGACAAATGGAATGCTGCTAGAAAGTAAAAATGTTCATTATATTCCTGGAAGAATTATGATAAAGACGATGATATGATGAATAATGGCCTAAAAGAACTTGAAGGGAGCCTGGTCGTTTCCATTACAAGGTGTATTTTTCCCTCAGCTTTTGCAATAAAGCAATTTAATTAGGCACAGAAAAGTGAAATAAAAAAATCCAATAACAGCAATTAAATAATTCTAGAAATAATAATAATAATAAAGCAGGGCTTGTTTTCTGAGGTTGCTTACTGCAAATTCTGGGAAAAGTCTCTGACACGTTCGTACCCTCATAGTAACTCTCACTAAAGACAGACAATAAGAAAAGCAGATACCACCCAGTTTCTTTTATAGTTCTGGTACTATGTTGGCATATTATATCCAGACAAAAGCATACATTTCACTCCATTTAAGCTATTTATTCATGAACGTACTCAGACAGATGAGAAAATAATCCATACCTGAATGTAGTAAGGGAGGTTTAAATATTTGCTTGGGGGACAGGGAAAGGTGAAGAACAGGTAATTAAATTACTTCAGTATTAATTTTAAAGATCCTATATTTTAACTCTTGGCACTGCACTTTGGATAAGACTTCACTGAAAATGCCCAGACAAATACTGTTCACACTTCCAGTAGTTGGTAGCTGACCGAAATCAGTAGCTACTCCCTTGGTTTTTTCCTACCCAGAGACAGAATTTGGCCTGCAATAGTCAACCACGGCTCTTCATGTGAAGAAGTTCCTTTTATATGTACTCTCTTACTCTGAGCCTGCCTTAGGCAGTTCTGAAAGGTAGCTCACTGCTACGGCTCCCATTTCCTTGGTGCAGTGTACCCACTGGCACTGGGCCGGCTGCATGATTCCGGATGCTGTTAAAAACCTCACTGTAGAGTATCCTACAGTGTTCTGGGTACTGCTTTATAAACCAATTTTATCAGGAAGGATTGCTTACTTGGAAATCTACACTAGAAGTTAATAATGTACTTGGGGTGGGGGGGAGAGAAAAATACCGATTTGCAAAAGTGTACTACTTAGTTGAAAATGAGTCCTGTACAGTTTCTAGATAAAACACATATACTGAATCATAGTAAATTATATAATCCTAAAGCATAAGGGTCTTTAAATATGTTAGAGTTCAATTTTAATGTCTGTTGAAACAAACCCCAGATCAGTGTACTGTCTTTGTTAAAAGCATAAAACAAAGTTTTGTGTTTCTTAATGTCACTTATGGTAAAGTTACGTGTTACACCTGAATCGATATTCATCTTGCTGCAAAGAAAAACTGTGTTTTGTTAAGGAATGATATATTTTTCTTCTCAAAACAAAAAAAGTTCAAACAGAATGTATGAAGGTTTTAAAAAAATGTATTTAAAAAAATCTTAGTTATTGGGAAAGATATCCAAATGATTTAGCTTGGATACTACACAAACTTTAACCAACATAAATAAGCTGGAAAATAGTCTCAGATTGCTTATACCAGCTGTAGTACCTCTATTGTTGGAAATTCTGTCCCTCTGGTGAGTCTAACATCTGTTAACAGCAGTTTCGTGACCTTGCATGGTGCAGGAGTATGTACTAGATAATATCCCGAGAACTGTCCCTATCACAGCACCTTTAATTTAATTCTGTTCTTTGAAGTCGCACAACTGCAAGACAATAGGGGGAAAAAAAAAATATTTTTGCACCTGTACTTAAGTAATTTAATAAAACAGTATTTAAAATATTTTTTCAAATTTATTTTGTTATATACAAGAGTAAAACCCACTCTCCTGCCTGAAACCAGAGAAGCTTAAGTGGAAAAGACATCATATTCAGTCAGAAAGTAGTTTATTTTTGCATTAACATAATACTGCCTTTCAACTTCAGGGCTGTTGAGTTGTGATGGCTGAGCCCAAAAGAGCTGTCTAATCTCTCGAAGCTTTGTTTTATTTTACATGTGTTTTGATAAACTTGTTCAAGAAGTCAGCCTTATGGTGGGATAATCATCCATGATTATTGGGATAGAAATGCCAGGTTTGTCATGCTGGCTATATGGATGAACCTTCAGTTTCAAAACATCTTTTTATCTCAGCTTGTTTGAAAGTGAGCAGCATCATACTGGGTGGCTTCCAAGATGGATCTAACTGAATTTCAGGAAGATCACAAAAGCACTTACATAAAAATATATATATATAAAAATATAAAAATACTTGAGACAGGATCCTGCCCTCACCGAATTCAGCAGACAAAAACCCAAGCTAGACCAATGGTCAGCCTTCTCCTGTGGGCTTACAGCATTATGTTTTCTTCTAATAACAAAGTCTAGACATGCAGCTCTCTTCTGAGCTANGCGAAAAAAAAAAAAAAAAAAAAAAAAGGGGGGGGGCAAATTATTTCCCCACCATATACAATATCATTTTGCTGTATGTGCACATCAAGCTCAATGAACTATTCTAGTTGCCATTACTGGAACTTGGTCGGATGAATCNTATATATATAAAAATATAAAAATACTTGAGACAGGATCCTGCCCTCACCGAATTCAGCAGACAAAAACCCAAGCTAGACCAATGGTCAGCCTTCTCCTGTGGGCTTACAGCATTATGTTTTCTTCTAATAACAAAGTCTAGACATGCAGCTCTCTTCTGAGCTACTGCTGAAAAAGCTAAAAAAAAAAAAGGGGGGGGGCAAATTATTTCCCCACCATATACAATATCATTTTGCTGTATGTGCACATCAAGCTCAATGAACTATTCTAGTTGCCATTACTGGAACTTGGTCGGATGAATCCCATGACTGGAGTACAGCTATTGATGGCTACAGGCTGTTCAGAAGGGTCAGGCAGGAAAGGAGGGGCTGCTCTCTACATCAAGAAACAGGTAGAGTGTGAAGAGCCGTCTCTGAAGAATAGCCACAAGCAGGTTGAAAGCTTATGGCTAAGAATTAGAGACCAAGGCAAAAAAGGGAACCTTGCGGTTGGTGTCTACTACAGGCCGTGCGATCAAGGGGAGCCTATTGATGAAGCCTTCTTACTCCAGCTACAGGAGGCATCGTATTTGCAGGCTCTCATCCTGCTGGGGGACTTCAACCACCCCGACATCTGCTGGAAAAGGAGCACGGTGAGCTGTAGGCAATCCAGGAGTCTCCTGGACTGCATTGAGGATAACTTCTTAAGCCAGGTAATAGCCCTACCAGAGTGGAGGCAACACTGGACCTGATGGTCACCAATGCAAGTGAGCTAATCGATGATGTCAAGATTGGAGGCAGACTGGGCTGCAGCGATCACATACTGGTGGAGTTCACAGCCCTGAGGAACGTGGACCAGGCAAAGAGTAAAGTCAGGACTCCGAATCTTAGAAATTTTTGGTTGGATGGTTGCATCCAGAGGGTAGTGGCCAATGGCTCAATGTCCAGGTGGAGATTGGCAACAAGTCATGTCCCTCAGGGGACATAAGTGACATAGACAGTGGGATTGAGTGCGCCCTCAGCAAGTTTGCAGATGACACCAAGCTGAGTGGTGCAGTTGACATGCCTGAAGGAGGGAATGCCATCCAGAGAGACCCGGATAGGCTCGAGTGTGAACCTCATGATGTTCAACAAGGCCAAGTGCAAGGTCCTGCACCTGGGCCAGGGCAACCCCCACTATCAATACAGGCTGGGGCATGAAGGGATTGAGAGCAGCCCTGACAAGAAGGACTTGGGGGTACTGGTGAATGAAAAGCTGGACGTGAGCCAACAATGTGCACGTGCAGGCCATAAAACCAACCGCATCCTTGGCTGCATCAAAAGAAACGTGGCCAGCAGGTCGAGGGAGGTGATTCTGCCCCTCTGCTCCACTCTGGTGAGACCCCACCTGGAGCACTGTGTCCAGCTCTGGAGCCCCCACCACAGGAAAAACATGGACCTGTTGAAGCAGGTCCAGAGGAGGGCCATAGAAATGATCAGAGGGCTGGAGCACCTCTGCTATGAGGACAGGCTGAGAGAGTTGAGGTTATTCAGCCTGGAGAAGAGAAGGCTCCAGGGAGACCTTATTGTGGCCTTTCAGTACTTAAAGGGGGCTTGTATGAAAGATGGAGACAGAGAGTTTAGTAGAGCCTGTTGCGATAGGACAAGGGGTAAGGATTTTAGACTAAAAGAGGGAAGATTCAGGCTAGATAGAAGGAAGAAATTTTTTACAATGAGGGTGGTGAAACACTGGCACAGGTTGCCCAGAGAGGTGGCACATGCACCATTCCTGGAAACATTCAAGGTCAAGTTGGACAGGACTCTG
>VWZL01004258.1:800-103268 GCA_013396915.1 Stercorarius parasiticus | reverse complement strand
TCCCCCCCCCCCCCCCCAAGAGCAATTGTTATATTTTAGATGTCTAACTGGAGAAGCTATATTAATTAATAGCTGGTTTCCTGCTTTTTTTTAAAGAAAATCCCAGCAAGTTTGCTTGATAGTAATCAAAAAGTGAATGCAAGTGATGCTTTTATGCATAATGTATGTGACTTCAATCCTGCAAGACTTCTGTTATTGCAGTGGGATTGTTAATTTTAAATTTGGAAAGTTAATATAAGCAAAAGTTCAGTATTATATTAGAGCGTGCAAAATTAGCATCTTTGAGGCAAACAGGAATCTCTGGTCTCCTTGCTTCTTAGTTAGAAGGCATTCCGTGAAGTGTTCATATCCACTTGGTTCTAGTTAGCATACAAAGCACACCCGTGGGGTATATACCATGAAATTGGTGGCAGACTTCTTACTGTTTTATCATCTTTTTTCTTTTATGTGTCTTACAGGCCAGTGACTAGCAGGCTTGTAGAACAACTGTAAATCTCAGTGAACCGTTAATTTTGAATATGCACTTCTTACGGTTCAAGCAAAATGATACCCTTGTTCTGACATTTTAAGTAGCTTACTGTGGTTATAGGCTAATTAATGAAGAGAATTTATCAACATTCAAAGATATTTTTGACACTTAATCCTAGCTTCTCATTCTTACCTTAACCCCAACAATTTGAGAGCAGTGTGGTCCACAGAGCACTGCAAGGCAGTGCTTCTTTCCCAGACTGCAGGACATTAAATTTTCTCGATCGCAGACTTTCACAGGCTGTAAAATGGCGATAGATCATGTTTACCTAACACTTAAGTCTTCAGTCACAAATATCAAAGTATTTATGTAACTGCCACAAAATACTATTGCAAAAAGAAAAAGAAAGTACAAAAAGTTGATAGACATTAATATATAACATGAAGATTCTCAGAGAACAAATTTTATTTAATGGCTATGATAGTGTGTGAGCTAGAATATATGTATTTTACTCACGTTTCCTGCAAACTTACACAAAAGAAGTTTTCCCCATGTGGAAATATTACAGTTATTAATTTTGTTGTTGATTATTTTGGATTCTTTCTTAAGATTACGTTACTTATATTTTCTTTTTTATTATTTAGAATAATTCTGAACTAAAATATATTGTGACTCAATTTTTATGGAGAAACAGATTCATCACATGCTCATGGACAGCTCTTATAGGGCTCCAGCCCCACAGTCTCACACAGAGACCTGTTGCTGTAGGTTACTCTGCAAATGCTGGGAAGCATCTATGAAATACTGTGAACACAGAGCAACTGGAGGCATTATGTAAGTAGTATGTGAAATGAAGAAGCACTTGATAATCACTTCTCATAACTTAAGAGGACTGTTCAGCGACCAGAAAGAGAGGACAAATAAAGCAAAAGCCACACATTAATCTTCCCTTTCCCTGCTCTTTGCTTCTTAAGCTGCTTGCCTCTCCACATTTCTATGGAAATATCCCTGTACTGAAGAAACATTTTGTTGTTGGTTTTTTGTTTTGGGTTGGTTTTTTTCCTTTTTTAAAAGAAATTGTGCTGCCAGTGTTAACCAGACCTAGAGTGGTAAAGCAGGAAAGAAAAAGTAGTAGCAGAACAATGCACAAAGGTGATCAGTATTACAGAATACTATCAAAACCGTGAGGCTGCCTGGAGTTGGCATTATATTTCAGGTTATCTTGAAGAGGTACGGCTCCTGCCATGTTTGGTAATATGTCACAAGGGTTTATTTTTATTTCCATTAGAAAGATATTATTGGAACACTTGAATAAAAAATAAGGATGGTTCTCATGCTAACACTGCATTTGAACTCTTCATGGCACACAGTCTGTAACTCACTCATTGCAGGAAAATGATTTCCGAACTTGGAACAAAACACAAAAATATAATTCTAGAGGAGAGATGAAACTCCCTGAAAGAATGACTTTCTACTTAGAATCTCCCCTTATGAATCGACATAGCTGATCACCATCATTAACTATTGGGGGATCTTTATACAGATAAGTACTTTGCTTAGAAAAAGTGATTCTTAAAATGCCCAAAACAATGCATCTTCTCTAGGGTAATAGCATTTGTTACCAGAAGAGGGACCAAGCCAGTAGAGGGAAGAAACTGTCCAGTGTAGTCTCAATCTTTATTAATTTCTGAGTCTTCTGTGACTTTACTAGATTTACAAGCCAGCTAGAGTGCTGAAATTCCTCCCTGAAGCATCATAATGGTTGGCCACCATGTGCTTAAATTTAATAGTAAATATTGCCTCCCATCACTGAGCCACTGAGCTATTGCCCCTCACGTTCAGCTAGGTCTGCTCCTTTAAAAAAAAAAAAAGAAAGAAATGCAAAGTGTCTTTCATACTATAACAGTGTCCTCCTAAAGGAAAGCGAAAGAACCACGCCTGAACATGCCAAGATAATGACACATATTTTATAGAAGCCAGAAGACTATGGTGCACATACATTACATAAACATACTCATTATAGTTTAAATACTAAAAAAACCCAACCTCAAGGTCTTTGACATAGTCCATATAGGCTGAATCCTCAGAAGTTAGTCATGAAATAAAATGAAGCTTCCCATTCTAATGAAATAATTGATGTGTCATTTTGAAACCATGTATGTTATTTTCTCATGATTAGGGCACATGCAGGTGTTTCTTCACTCTTTTATTAAAAGTTTAAAATTTCACATAAAATAGAAGGAATTGCAAGCTTTTCCATGGTGAGGTGTTAGATGACAACATAATAAGAAATAGCCCTCAGCTTTCCAACACAATATGACTCATACCTGTTAAGAGTTAGATCACAGGCACTATAGGAAAAAAAATCAAGGACAAGAGCTATATTTTGGTTTTAGTGGACTTGATACAAGGAAAAGCCATAGCAACACAAGTGGTCCAGAAGTCTGCAATCTATGATTATTACCTGCAAACTTACAGTCCTTGACAGACTTGTCTTTCATGAATTTAATAATTTTTAACTCATTTAGTAGTTTGGCATCCTCCAATAGTGAATTTTACTAGTTTTATTAATTAGTTATAGATATGAAAGAGTAAGTCCTTTTTCCTGTTCTGACTCAACTACCAAGTAATTTTGGACTAATAATCCAATACATACGTATTCTGTAATTTAAGAGACAAAATTAATTCTTGTCCTCCCTTAAGCTTTCTTTACAGTCTTGCCTGTAAAGATTCAATACATTCCAGTAGTAATGTGGGGGTTTTTTTTCTTCTCAGGTAAAAAGTCAGAAATTTTGTAATTTGATTGGTCCCTAAACTGTTGTACTAAATAGCACAATTTTAGTCTGTAATAATATGTGCAGGAGAGGATATCTTACCAAACTAAGGGCCTACATTGCATGGTCTTAACTAATTACACTCATCATTTTCACAAAACCTTCTTATGACTTTTAGGCTCGCTATCAAAACATTCTAAGCTTTAGGGTTTGAATGTAATCTTTCCTAAAATTTAGGAACAAATATCTTGAGGGGGGTGAACTTTCCTCAATTATATGTCCAAACTGCAAGAAATGACAGTTTGGAGAGGATATTGATTTTCTCCAAGTTACTGTGGTGGTAAGACTGATACGAAGAATTTGAGGTCAGTCTTCTATATTTCATTCTCTGCAGTTATTCTCCCCTAGAAGTTATACTACTTAAGAAAAGGTAGAATATTAAAGTGGAGAGAGTAATACTTTTAGTAGAGTGCACCTTACTTTCCAGTAACCCCAAGTTCACTTCCACTGCTATAATAAGTCATTTTACATTTCACACCTTTTTGATACGTAAATTAAATCCTTGTACAATTGTTTCCTCTATTTCAGTATGTCAGAGGGCTGGCTCTGTATCACTCATTGATCAGATGTGTGCCATGTCCACTTTCAGAGTGGTGGCATTCTTTCTGCTGGTTACCACAGGGGTCCTTGCAAAGGTAGGCAAAATGGAAGCCTCAAGAGAACATCTCAATGAATCACATTCAACCGAAGGGCTCATAAAAAAAGTGTAATACTCCATAAAATTCAGCATCAATTTAAGGGACAAACCAGGGTGAATTTCCAGGTCGTACTCTCCAGGAGATGCATTCTAGAGCTCTAGAGAGACTGAAGGAAGACTCCGGTGTTCTGAGCTCACTGAACTCTGTGAGGGTATCAAGCACATAACTATGTCAAGCTCATCATTGCGAAAGAGACCATAACAGATGTAGTCTTGACCTTGTCTGTAATGACAAAAAAAATAAAAACCTACAGATCACTCCCCCTAATAGGAAAGGGGACCATAATGATGTTATTTTTATATGTAAACCAAAGATTAATCTATTTGTGTTTTTCCGTAAAAGATATGTATGTACTTCTGTATAATAAAGCCTGAATTCAATTTTGAAACAGTTCCGTTGCCAGCCTCCAGTGCTCTGATGTCAACTGTGGAAGACGCAGAACTCTGAGTTCACCCTGTGCATATGCAAGTGGCTATATCTGCATACGCACAACTCTGTACATCTTTGCAAGTGAATTTCTCTTGTAGAGCTTAGCCCATACATTTTCTTCCACACACAAATCATATCTGTAACTAAAGAAAGCTTTTTTCATTTCCTGTTCACACAGCAGATGACATGAAAAATTAGTTCCATGGCAGATAAGCACCCTGGCAGCACTTTGATTTGTCACAATAAATAAGACTTCTGTAAAGCCTAATATATTAGGTTGATGCCAGTTGCTGACAAAAAGAGTTAAAGAGCTCCCTCCAGAACTCTAGATGGTATTTGCATGTTCACATGATATTTCACAACTACAGAGCTTTTTCAAGCTTCTAAATGGGGGTTGGAAGCGGTTCATATTTTCTGGAAGAAAGTTGTTTATGTCATTACGTTGTTTCTTTTAAAAACTAGTTTAACAAGGAATGAGGAACATGTATTAGGGCATGTATACTGACTTCAATATGGTTGGGACTGCATTGGAATGAGTGTGAAACACATACCTGTCATGCATACTAAGTTGAACTTCTCTCCCTTGTCCTGACCTGCCAATTTTTCACCGGCACACGTGGGTTATTCGTTTGCTTTTGTGCATTCTGAGATCACAGAGGTGCTTCTATATCCTACTACATTGTTTTTGAGGTGAATGATGGTTTTGGAATAAGTCGAGCATTTCTGACAAAGACTGCACTTGCAGGAGTTCATAGGCCACTACGAAAGCTAAGTCATTTCACGTGTGGAAAACACTTTTTAAGAACTGAAAGGATCACCTCTTAAGCATTGTTCTGAAATTGCTAATACTTGTTTTTCTAGACTATAGGGTTCTTTGAATTTGTCATTAAACTACTTCTGAGAAATGCATCTAATTAATAATTCTTACAAGGAAGTTTTCATAACTAAGTATTTGCATTTCTAGTGCTAGACTTTGAATTCTTGTGTTGAAATGAATTAGATTTAAAAGAAAAAAAAATGGACACGTTAACTGAATTTTAAAACCATCAAAGTATTAAGCAGTAGATCTAGAAGATCAAAGTTTACTCCTGAAGCTCACTGAAAGATTTTAAAAGCTCAGAGATCTTTGCATCAGTCTGGATTTGTAGGAGAACTTCTTATATAAAATACAATTAGTAGCTGATGAATAAGTAAAAGGCATTTCAGGGCTATTGCTATTCCTTTGGTTTCTATTTGCACTAATAGAAATAAGTCCTGCTGCCTAATGTGGTCGCTTGTAACAGCGGCTTATTTTCATCACATGCCACAAACCATAAATATAATAAGGCAAATTCTACCAAGAAGCTATTCTAGTGAATCTGTGAGAGAGCCAGAGGTATTGAATTGATCTACTGTTTTTAGAACAAGAAATTAAAATTTGAAGATCAATTTTTTTCTTTTGTTAATGGCTAAGAGCCTTCATAAGCAATTAGTAGCATGATTCTATAAGACATTGACTGAAAGGGACTTTACCATTATTCCAATAGAAAAGGAAAGTTCTTTAAAGTGAAACAACTAAATTAAAACATTTTTATTTAAATGAAAATTCTTCTTGAAAAAAACCATAAACCATTTTGATGAAGTGTAGCTGTTTTGTCAGATAAATTTGACTTTGAGGTCTTTGCAAACATAAAACATTTTTTTCTTTTCCAATTTGACTCACATTTTTGCTTTTCATTCACCATCACCCCAGATGTTATGCAAAATACAGCTCTGAATTTGTGTGCTGCTCCATCTCCGCATAGATGCAATGCACTAACTTTTACAACCATTTCAGATCCACAATTTCAGAAAATATTGTGGGCATCTAAGGACCATCACTGTGAATGTGGTGAAAAAAAGTTAAGAAAACCAAGTAATATGATCAAAGCAAATACTGAGAACATATCTTAGTGAATAACCATATTGTTAAGAGGTACACAGAAAGTGCAAAGTGGGTGAAAAGTTACTCTTTTTGCCAAAAAAAAAAAAAACCACAAACCAACTCAAATCCTAAAAACTTAAGGAAATGCACATGAAATAATTCACATGCAACTGTCCATAGAAACCACCGAATAGCAAAACTTGAACAACCCATTTATGTTCCAACTTGAAAGTAGACGCAGTTTGGGTAACAGATCCTAAAAATGTCAACAGGCAAAATCAGATAAATTAGCAATCTTCATAAGACAAAGAACAAAGATGAGGTCTGTTTGCATTTTTCGGCTACCATGTTAAAAGAGTTCTCAGACAACCGAAACAATAGAGCTGGCATAAACTGATGGTGCTTTGCTGACTCCTAAGCCAGCTGTGCTGATTTGCACACACTGAGCTTCTGACCCATTGTTTCATCAGTCAATAAAATTTTACAGTTTATTTCCACCACCCTGATGAGGCAGGATGCCAGTCAAGTTACACTCCATTAAATGGATGCCATCCATACACAGTTAAACCGCGCCACTATTGGGCCTTCCCCCTAAAACGACAATAAACTTAACAGAACAAATACCTACTCCATACTGAGAGCTAATTAGGTTTGCATAAGATACAATCTGACTCAAAAAGAACATCTCTATAGTAACCACGGGCTTGTTTGTCCGCTAGATTTGCACTAAATTGACATTACTCCTTTGCTAGTTGATGCAAACCAGGCCCTCAATGCAAAGAGAGACTGGTAAAAGTGCCACTTACTCTCTGTGGTGGAAGTTTCCTAAATGGCTGTGCTCTGTTTAGCTTTATCTGTATTTCTGAAGCTGTAACACGGGGGAAAAAAACCCTAGGTGTACAAATGTCCAGAAAGGCTCAACTTATAGATGGGATTGTTAAAGTTCAGCTTTAGGTATCTCACAAGAATATGCTTCAGAGAACAAAAGTGCAAGTAGGCATATGCAGCCAGGAACATCTGCACATGGCCAAGGAGATGGGGGCAGAAATAAATGCGTATACATTTACCTCAAAAACGTGTAAGGTAGCAAAGTATCATGCCCACTTCACAAGTGAGAAGCGAGGGGAGGGGAAGCTAAAGGACAGATTTCTTCTCCTTCACTCGTGTTCATTTGAGACATTCTGACTGTCTGAGTGAGGTATTATAAAAATTATACAGCTGATTGATCCTCAGCAAGTCAGCCAAGCTCCTTGGCAGTGAGAGCAAGGCCTCCTGTTCAGGGTTTTCATCAGAAAACCAGACTTAATCTCTTTTTAGGCCAAAAGAGAAATTGTTGCAACTCCACAGGAAAAGAGACGATACGCTAGATTCCATAAAGAACGTCTGCAGTGCAATGTTCTGAACTCTTTCAGCAGATGTCACAGATCCATCACCATTTTGCAGGTTTCACAGCTAATCAAAATAATTGGTCTCTCTGTGGAAATTAAAATTTACCCTGGAAACTGAGTCAGTGAAAAATGCCTTTCTTCACCCTGTGACAAAAGGCAAGGTTTGTCTATTTCAGGTTTTCTGAAAAAACGCTAGACAAAACTCAGCAAAAATATTCGTCACCTGAATCACCAGGAAACAAGAGCTTTTTAAAAAAGGCTTCACAAATGATTTGCAAGTGGCAAGAGTGGTTTGAAGAAGCAGCTCTAGTTGGGTCTTACATATACCACTTTCATATACCAAGGACAACCATAACAAAAATGAACTAAATGAAAACAGTAATAATAAGCACTTCGTTCAACTTCACTATATGAAGGAAAATGTCATTCATTAAGAAGGCAACTTAGAGATAAAGAATAACCTCTGAAAAACTGTTTTCTTTTCTTCTGCATCTATCTGCAAATACTTTATAGACTTGGGAATACATGTGCGTTTCAAAAAGTTTTAAAATACCAATGATTCCTATCAGAAAAATATGGTAGTTCAACTGCATCAACATAACATTAAGAGGCTACAGTTGGAAAACAAAGCATTTTCAATACTACAGAAAAAGGTAGGTTATATGCACGGTAATAATACACAAAGATAATGTTCTTTAGACATTGTGCAGTTAGGTCTGGATAAAGACAAACATTCTTGACTATCTAGTTCCTGCTGTCATACCATTATTTCAGAATCAAACCTATCATATATACATATGTATACACAGGGAAAATTTTGAAAGTCTGACGCATTAATAGAATGGACAGAGCTTGATTCCTCAAACAACATGGTAACAAAGAGATGAGACAGCTCATCTAGGCATTGTATTAGACATCAACTGTAACAGCCCCACTACCAACACCATGCAAAGATACTGCAGCCACCAGCCAGGTAGAGCACAGTAAGGGGCCTTGCTAGTTTTCAGAGATCAGTCCTTTCTTCCACCCCAACAAATAGGAGCATACACTTCTTCGCCTGTCTCATCTAATTATTACAACGAGGGCTTGGTAGCCTACGCAACATGAACAAGAGCACAGGGACACTGTGCTATATCTGCTTAGTATCCATATTGCTTTAATTCAATTTGCTGTGCACTGAGAGTACAAGAATGCCTTACGTAAGCGCTTGCAGTCTTTATTTGAGCAGCAAGCAACAGGGTATAAGAAAACTACAAAAGCAGTAAAATTTAGAAGTTAATACCACCAAAGTGCAAGAATGTGCAGGAATTTTTTTTCTCATCACTAGAAACTCATCTACTGATTATAAAGCAAGAACGCAGCCTGAACCTACTTTGAAAATAAAGTGAGACAGATGAATTTCTAGAGTCATGCCTTAGTATCCTACTGTATTAATAATATTTTTGGTTTTGTAGCATTAATAAGCACAAAATAACTAGCAATCATTTTAAGGGAGCTTTCTACCTATATCTCACAAATATGATTATTCAATACATAGTCTTATTGGTGGCTACCCACACAAAACAAAAGCAGACGTTGCAATTCCTGCCTACATTCAATAAACATCTCTCCAAAGACTTACTTTCCAGAATAACAAGTGCACACATCACAAATGTTACCTCAGCCAATTCAGAAACTAAATACTTTCAAAAATAAATCCTCTTACCACAAAACCAAGCCAACAAGGACAAAAGCTCCCCTGTTTACCTAGAGCTTTTAACTCTCTCCATTACGTGGCACAGCTGTTCCTAGGCCGGTAACAAGGCACAGATGTATTTGTGTCCCACCCACTTAATGCCTTCCGCTTTAATATTATGCCTTCACAGGGAAAAGGTGTTTGTGAACTTTGGGTTTATTTTGGTGTTACCTAATTGACTAGAGTCCTGGGAAATAGGTGCTTCCTGCAAATACCGTAGTCTGCATGTATCTGTTGGATGAGCTCTGCTGTGCAGTGGGTCATTGCTGTGCCCTGTTAGGAAACGAAGAGTCAGCTTGGAAACCACCTGCAGGGGAAGAAATACAGGAGATTCCAGTGTGCTGAGCAGAGATGACAGAGTGCTGCACTTACTGCATTATCATTTACTTTGTGGAGGAAAAATAAAAAGTGGAAAAACATATTTTCTACTAGCATTCGTATTGCAGTAGGACACTTTGAGGCTAGATCGGGATATTTCCTATATGTGTTCAGCCGCACTAGTGATACTGCAGTACTTAGCAAACAGATGGAGTGGGCAGGAGACATAAAAATCCTTTGTTTGGATCATGGATAAAACAATTGTTTACAAGAAAGCATTTGAGTCATGGGTGAGTTTTTTAAAAGAGGATTAAGACAACTCAAGAACTGCATGGGGAACAATCCAAGTAATAGCAGGTTGTGAAAATATAAGAATACTATTCATTCTGCACAGAATGAGACAAGATTTTCATGAGAGAAAATAATACAATTATATGATTAAAGACAGTATTAAAAACATATTCACAAGGGCCAAATTAAGATTGCACTGACATAGTCTAATGTTTCAGTGTTTGCTCATGCAAACATAATACCATTTTTATAATGGAAAGGGGAGACAAAGGGGATTGCAGAGTAATTTGTCTTACTTTTCTTTTGAATGTGATCTGGATACACACATATCACTATGAATTACTATGCATGGTTTAGATTCCAAGGAAGGACTATTTCTACAGTATAGTTGTATTCTTAAATATATAGGTGACAGAACTTTAGCAGATACTGTAATTATTCTCATTAATGAGTAAAAGAAGTTTTTGGTGCATGAGCAGAGGCTAGCCAGAATATAGCTCATTCCAATATTATATACTGCAAAAAGGAACACTGCCTCCCCCCCAATATACTCACAGTTCCCAAAGATTACACGACAAACTTGATTTAGTTTTTATTTTTGATAATATTCATAATTTTGCTTCCTTTTTTCATACTGCTTCATCCGATAGGGAAAGGAAGGGGAGAAATGGAGGACAAGAGACAAGAAATGTAAATAATTTCATTAAGTTATTTAAATAAACTAAATCAGGGTTTTCTACAAGCTTTCTTTGTAAAATGAAACATTTTTACAATAAAAATATTCCATAAATATTTATGATCTTAAAAACATAAAAATGCTCGACCAGTTCAAGCTGTAACTGGTTTTCTTAAGTAATGGTACACACACATATTAGAAGTAACTGACAGCACTGCATTATTTATCATTCACATACTTTCGCATCTGGAGATAACAAGGAGATGAGTAGTAGCAAAAATGGAGCTGTCAGGAATAAGTTGTGTCAGAACAGCCTAATTTCCTTTAATGCTCTTTACTGGCCTAGAGGCTTGGAGAATTGGGGAGAAGTAGAAGATTCAGATGTTGTAAGTTTTACCCAGTGTCCCAGAGGACATTCTTGTAAAGCAGATAGGTAAACTTAGACTAGACTATATTAGCAGGATGCATAACGACATCCATGTTTCACAGCTAAAAGGGAAGGATGCATTGAATTGGACTTGTAACAGCCCTGCTGTGGGTCCAGTCCCGTGCAGTGAAAGGAGGGTGTGTGTGTTAAGTGTGACCTAAGGGGACTTTCAGTACATGGAAGGAACTAACAAGGACTTTCACTGCATGGAAGATTCATCTTGACAAGCTGGAGAAATGGATTGAAAAGATGGGATGCAATTTCCCAGGGACAAGTGGAATGTGCAACACTTAGTCAGGCATAATAAATTCCACAGAGCCTGGAGGAGGAACAATGGTCTGGTAGCAGTTCTGCAGAAAACCGTCGCTAGTTATACCGACTAATCACAAGATGAATATGAATCAACGATGCAATGCCGTTGCACAAAAACACCCCTCATCCTGGGCTGTAGCTATCAGGGTACAGCCTGGTGTGATACTGTCATGCTCTACCCGGTACTAGACTTGCCATAGCAGGACTGCAGTGCCCTGTGCAAGCATTGCAATTCAGGAAGAATCCAAAGGGAGAGGAGGGAGACCCCAGGGTAGGGGAAAAGAAATGGTGAGAGGTCTAGGAAACCTGTAGGAAAAGGCTAAATGAACGGGGATTGAGAAGATAAAGAGAAAAGGGTAAGAAGCACAAAGTATGCAAAAGGCTGTTTGAAAGGGAACACAATGTTTTCTACACCCATTGGACGGGACAATTACAAGAAGAAAAGTTCAGGTTAGGCATTCAAAATCCCCTTTAGTAAGAACAGAGATCTGTTCAGAATAGATTGCCTCCTGTAAGATCTGAAGTCTCCATACACACAAAAAGGCTTAATACATTTCTGTTAAGGATGCTACATGTTCTTCTAGTCCCATTCTGAGTAAAAGGGACCTCTTAAGGTCCTCTCAATCTATTTTACCCTAATAGATTTAGGGACGCTCTGCAAATGACACACATACAGTGAGATGGCACATGAAATGAGATGCAGTTGTATGATGACTTTCAGAAGTGGGTTTAAACTTATATGTGAAAACGCAGCAGAATCAGGCAAAATTTGGAGATTTTAAATAATAATAAAAAAGTAAAAAAAAAAAAAAAGAGGTATAAAAATCTCCAAAATCTCCAATACCTCTATTCTAAGGAAAAGCTTGAAAGTGTGATTACGCTCTCCCTCTGATTGTGAAACTCCTCCCTCTGTTTGGGGGTGATCCTACAGAAGCAGGATTCGAAGCTAGCAGAGAACCTGTCATTATATTTCCTCTTCACCGGGAAGCTAAAGGCCAGGGCCACAGTTCCTGTTGTCTGTAGAGCAGGACGAGAGGATGGATTTCAGCCAGCAGAAGCAACAGTGGGGAATTTTCTTTCACTATGTTTCTACCATTTTTACAAAAATGAATATGATTTTATAGCACAGGAATGCTTTGTCAGTGAATGAATCAGGGACATAGAAGTGAGAGCTTCTGTTTGTACACAGATATCTTGGTAATCAGTAACGATGTGAAAGCAAATACAGAAAAATCCATGACAGTTAAATGGGAATTTCTTGAAATATGATAATTTTTTATATTGTGGCTGAGTCTGGCAGGGACTTTTTAAGCAGGATTTCAGTCAACATCTGAAAAAGTGCATATCAAGCAGCCTTGGGCTTTTAATTTAATTTATATTAACCAGGCTACTTGGAGTTTTCAAATTGATTCACCACCACTGTTTGAACATTCTGTGACAGAAGCAATGCATATTAAAGTAGCTAAAGTTCTCCTTTCAGCATGCCTAATTAACTGTATTTTTGTCACAGGCAGTAGCAAAATATTGCAAAATATATATGCATTCTGGTTACCAGACAGAGAACTTTAGAGAAAAAACAGTTATGACTGAGTAAGATTCATGATCTGACTATGATGACATTGGGTATCTTTCTTTTTCATGATAGTATATTCAAGTGTTCTCTTTCAATAATGTCAATAAAGTTATAAAAAGCTCTCAATTCTCATAAGTATGCGTGGTCATGTTTGTGCATAAATAAAAATGATTCCATAACAGTCTTGAAAATACTGAGAAGGTTCAAAAACATCAAATCAGTGATACCATCAGAAAAATTCGGGTTGCAGATAACTGCTGAATGGTGAATACAGAAAATAATCTCAGCAAATATTATGTATGAGACTATATTGCTTAAGTATTTGGGAAAAATAAACATATTTATAACAATCTGAAAATTACTTACATAGAAGAGGAGTTAAACATTCAGAATAACATGCTAGCTGTGAATAATTTATCCAGTTTCAATATTTACCCTTATATACACTAGAATTGAATTACTTATATCTATGCAACCATAATTGTCAGAGTATTTCAATTCTATTTTCTGACACAGGTTTCTGTATGACCTTGAGAAAGTTATACAGAGTTATAGAGAGTCCTGCCCTCTGAGGAAAAGAAGAAAAAAAAAAGCTATGAAGGATCTGACAGAACTGTGAAGATGAAAAGCTTCTGATGTATACAAGCAATGTTATACCAGCCGAGGCACTTAAGAAACCTTTACAGAGCCTTATGGAGAGATATTGAACAGCACAGGGACTTGTAGCACATTGCTGCTATTTACATCTAGCTAAGAGGGATAGTGCTGAACCGTGATGCAATGGTATTGAAACCATCCCCTAAAAGGTGGGGGTGTACAATGAATTTGGCCTCAAGACCTATATTATGTGGTAGGGCCAGCTTCTGCGTCCACAGGGTAGATACCACTATGGTAAACATAAGGGCGACACTGTATTTTATTGGCTCATGTAATCCAGTAATAATTGTGCAGTTACAATTTTATTCAAAGCGGTTAGTACATTTGTTTCATCAGATTAAGTTTAAATAAGTTTCATATCTCATTGCCACAAACTTGTATTTTCTCTTTCATTTCAGCCTTCATTATAACCTGTTGTGACTACGCAGCTTCTTAAGGAAAAGAAAAAGACATGATAATGAAATCCTCGAAGCCTTCATATTAACCTGCAGAAAAGGTCACTTTGTTTGTAAGACGAAACAAAATGCATGCAAAAGGCATGAAGAAAGGATCAGAGTGCCCACAAGCTGCAAATAAACGTAACCCTACTTAAAAGAGCAGTCGCAGGCAGAGTTGAAGAGGCACACTTGCCATTTTGTCTGTTCCTGCACACATCACTTGGGCTGCAAGGAAATCAGTGCTGTGACAGATCATTTATATTAATACAATGCACCTGCCAAATTATTTACACACTGTAAGTATCAGCCTAGGGAAAATGCACTCTGGGAACTTCACTGGTTGGAGAGGAGAGGCTTCACGGGGAGGAAGGCATGTTAAAATAGTGCCGGATTTTGATCTCAGATACACTATTGTAAACACAGAGTGATGCCTTCGAAGCCTGTAGACTTAGTCTGGATTCACACCAGTGCATGTGATTGACAGGAGGAAAAGCGTAAAATTGCAGCACAAAGTGATAAGTCACTGACAAGAAAATTGGAAAGAGAAACACAAGTTAGTGTTAGATTGATCTACTATTCTGTACGTTTCTCCTGGAATAGCTGAGCTTCTCTAGCATGCTTTTTTGACTGTAATTAGTGATTTTTCTCATCTCTACGTATACACTAACTCTAAATTACTGAGGGTTCCCAAAGTTAGAAAATGTGAATAAAATCTACAGTTTAAACCGGCACGTTTTCACATTACTAAAGAAATAGAAATATTTTGGTAAACATTAATCGCTTCCACTAATATTTAGTCAGCTTGGTTATTAAAGAGCTTATTATGTCATACGCTTTAGAGAGGGTTCCCATATTTAAATATCAATCCTTATTAGTAATGGACTTCAGAACTGTTCTTTCAAAATTTATATCTGAATCTCACTGTTTTGAAATGTAGTGTGCTCATATTTGGTTCCTTAAAAAGAGGGGTTTTCAGTGCTGACACAAAGAGGGATTTAGGGGAAGCAGTATGTTTTATTCAGCATAGAACATTAAATTTCCCATGTGTTTGATCTGAAGGTCATTAAATTTTATTGGGTTTTTTCCAGCTGATTGCACTGACTTCAGAACAGGCCCTCTGTTATTGTGTCTGGGGCATCGTTGCCCCATTCCTTATGATTTCATAAGGATCACGTGCTAATGTATGATCCAGTTTCTTTGCACTTAAATCAACCTGCACATGCGATTGATGGTTGGCATTATTCTTTTAGCTTCCTTATTTTGAATTGTGTTGTCTGAAACGATATGCAACCTCAAACCACAAGGAGCACTTAAAATTACTCACTATACCAAAACAATCAGTAATTAATTAAAAAATTCAAGGACCAGTTTTTTTCCAACCCAGTGATCTGTCCTTTTTTCAAACTGACACTGCATAACAGAAAATAATCTTGCACGTTAAGAAATACAGACAGGCTGACAACACAGTAAGTGCACGGTTTTCTAGGATGCATATCTTGAATGAGTACATAAATGCTAGTATTCTCTTTTTCTCTTCTAAGTAGAAAGTAGTAGACATATAATTTGTAATATATAAATAATACAAGCAAGACATGAACTCTTCTATTCTCAAAACAAGAGAAGCAAGCATGAAAAATATCTGTGTAATACACTTATTTCCAAAGGAAGTATTTATCAGTAATCTACCTACTCAAATCAAAGGAAAGTCTGTCCTTCATGCTAATAAGCTTTGTTTTACACTCATTTTACCCCACCCTCTTCAAAACACGACCTGCGGTCTCTGATTGTTTGTGTGGCATAACGCTCAAATATTCTGATGTACCAGTCTACAACATCTCCACTCCACTGACATTTTCTTAAGAGACAGAGTTGACTGAGATATCACTAACTGGAGTATTTTTTATTATTGTTGTTGTTTTTAACCAGAGAGTTATATGCTAAAAACATGTTTAAAAAGTTCCAAGTTGCATTGTGAAAAAGAGACAGGAAACAGCATACACCCCAACGGACTTGGTAAAGTGCAAACTCTTACTCATTTTGTGAGCAAAAGGAAGTTGGGATGACAAGATCCAGGGGTCACCCAGGAAAGACTGAATAAGGACATCATAAGGTACATCATAAGGCAAAGGCAGGGGAAGAGTAATAGGGTTTGCAGTTGACCAAGTCAGAAACGGAAAATCAGAACTGAATGTGAGGTAAAAGATATTAATGAGATCATAAGTTGGAAAAAAAAACAAACCCACAACAAAAAATTGTGGAAAATGAATGCTTAACAGGCAACTGATGAACACCCTCTGGAGCGTGTGGGTGACACCTAAAAGCTCCTGCAAGGCACCAGACCACCAGGTCTACAGACTTGCTGATGGGCCAGGGCTACAAGAACCTCTGTGCTGCCCTCAACTCCATGTGGAAGCACTACTGGGTACCGTGAAGCTAACCCTGGTTTCATGATTACCGCGTCCTAATTTTCTCTTTAAGAAGATGAATGAGCATAAAAATATTTTTGAAAACCTACCCGAGGAACAACAGTGATTGTCTTTAGCATATAATATTTCCCCCATTGTTACTAACCATTTCATTTGGGTGTTGTGATAAGAATTTAGTCTCTAATATTATAACTTTACTCCTGCTTCCCTTCATTCTTTTCTTGGCCTCATGCTCAACTTCTAAGATGTTTTCACAAAGCAAAGACACTTGAAATAGTTTGAACTGTGTCTGCTTAAAAACTGGATGTCCTTGCACAGAAAGTATCTTTGGATATTTATAGACCTATTCCTCCACAGTTATTTTAATCTAAATAAGACACAGTTAACACTTTCTATTATAGTCAGAGTTGAATAATTGAGTTATGGGAAAGAGCTGCAATATTTTTTTGATTTTTATATAACATGGAACAAATTGCCAGGTTAGGTCAGTAGGTTCTCAGTTCTTAGTTGCAGATTTCACAGCTGAAAATTTTAGACTTCAAGAAGGATTAGAGCAAACAGAACGTTGTCTCTGTTTTACAGTTGTCTAATAAAAGGTAATAACTCTACAACCTTGACCTGCCTCTGACCCTAAACCACTACTTCCTTAGTAAAGCATTATTTCATTCAGAAAGAATTCATTCATTCACTCAGTCCTTCATTCAGTTATTTCACTCAGCATTTTGGGAGAGCGCTTTTAAGTAAAAAAGTGACTCAGTATCTTACCTCCCTGCCCTCCAAGGGACGGCGGGTGGCACAGACATCAGAAAGAGGGGAAGGTGTGTGCTATGTTTCACAGCTCAAAACCCAGTTTCCCAGTTCATAGTCCCTTTATGTGTTTGTAATGATAGCAGCAGTGTGCATTTGTGTTTCTGATGTGGATTTAACATAGCATCTTGAGCAGACATACCTATAGATGAGACGTTGCATATATGTTTTATTTCCAATTGCTAAAGAATGAGTCAGCTTTGAATTTTAAAAGTTACTCCTTTAAGAGGGAATTATTTATATACTTATTTTCCCCAAAAACTGCCAACAGTGATGTTTATTTGAGACACATTATTTTGCCTTCAGTAATAGTAGAAATTTTTTGAAAAAAAATCACAGATTTCTGTTGTCATGGTACCACTTTTTTTCCCCATCTAGAACTGATCCTTATGATATGAAAGCATGAAAATTGCAGGAAAATTATTTGCTTTATCTGTATTTGGAGAAATTTTAATAAACTCATTAGCTTCATTGGGTCATTATCATTATTAAATAGGAAAAAAACCTGCAGTCAGAGTAGCTCATCTATGAAGGACATTTGTCTTGGATTAGAGTTTGGGTTTGTAGTGGGTTTTTTAATCCATATGACAGTTTCTTGAATTGATATTATACCTGTCAAAATAAATCACCACCCAAATTTCACCAAAATAATAGCAACCACATAGTTTTTCCTAATACAAAAACATTATTGGTGAGATGGAAGGCTGAACTAAACTATTTGATGAATGGTTTAACATCCAAGTCATCTTTATTTTTATATTCCTAATACAGCAGTACCCTCAATGAGTTCTAATTAAAATGTTACTGCGGCTTGATGAAATACTACTTACTGAAATGAAATCCAGATCAGCATGTTGGTTAATTTCTAATCATTTACCCTATAAGAGTAAAATACAGTTTGCAGTCTCTTCACTTGCTAATCACGAGGGTGTCATTATGCAGTCTCTGCTGTCTACCTCCAGAAACAATCAGTGTAAAAATTATTGGGAATTTAACTACAAATAGTTGTCCAAAGAAGAGTTCCAGTCTGCTACTCTAAATTTAATTAAGTGCATATTCAGTTTTTGCTCTTTTTTCCTGCCCTGATTAAGTTCTTGTTGCAGGTTGGGAACAGTTTAAATAGATTTCAGTACAAAATTAAAGAATTTAGTTTAGTGTAAACGGGTGGGTGTCTACGTGTGCGCCTGCTACATGAGCAAATTGAAGGGAATTGCAACATCTCATTTCCCTATATGCTAGTAAGGATAATCAGAAAATAGCCAATAAAGGAGGCATTAGTAATGATACTGTACATATTGAAATGAGCAAAATTAGAAAACTAATTAAAAATAACCTAAACACCACACTAAAAAAGTGTTTTCTGCTTATCCATAGCAAATCAGAGCGATGGAAAGAATGATCAGTGTATGGAAATTCAGTGGCAAGGTCAGAGGAAAAGCCCAAAGAGATGCAGCTGTTCTAATCACTAAATTTTCTATTTTAAAACCCCCTTTACTTTCTTGCAACATCAAAATAGTTTGTCTCTCTTTTGGAAGGTTTTCTTAGCAGCACCTCTGCAAGACTTGTACCTGGGCTAGCAATAGTGTCTTTCAAGCACAACATGAATTAAAGTATACAGGGGCAATAAAAACATGTGGGTTTAACATGCTTTTTTCCTGTTACTGGCCTCTTTCTGTGTAGTAATACTTTCATATTGAAAGAGAGAGTTGGATGATTTCAACTAATGAAGACAAATATAATTCTGGTTTCCACTAACAAGAGATCAATCTTGAGCAGTTCTGGTGGTGAAGAATGATATTTGTGAGGACAGTGATCACGCACGATTTTATGCTTTTAACACTCTTTTTATAAAAGTGCTAAATCCAAGCTTTTTATATAGTGTAAATAAATTGAAACTGTTTCTCCTTATATTTCTAGACCTTCTGCTTAGTCCAAAGCCTGCCTTGCTTGCCAAATTTTAAATACCTGTCACTATGAAGTATGTTTTGAGCCCTTGGCTGATGCATTTCCTCTAGTGAATAGAATTTTTTGTCTACTTAATAGGTGCCAAATTGGAAATTTGTTAATAAATTTAAATTACTGCCAACTTCCTCTGGCTCCTTTTGTTTTAGCAAAATTGGATCTCAGAGGAGATACATATCTATACCTCTTTCGTGTCTCAATACTAATTAAGTAATATGGACTTAATTAAGCAGAAGGCAGGCTCTGCAAATATATAATGTATTAGTAGGTAGCATCGACCTCCTTCTTCGCATGACTTATAGATTACTACCACATAACATTTGCTAGATCACCATCTTTTCATTTGCCATACTGTTCAGCCTGCCCAACTACGTGATTTGGAATGTTTTGGACCTGCAGCAATTACTAAAACAACAAAAAAGAGTTGCTACTGAATCAGATAGGTACCATTATAAACTCTTCTTACTAAGGCAGCTATAGTTCCCAGCACAAATAAAAGTTCTCAAGCAAGAGAAATGCAAGCCTGTCCTTCACCTGACTGAACTCAGTCTCACACAGAAGTAGTGTGTGGGATAACAGTATGAACAAGCCAGCTCACAGAAAAGGTGAAGCTAGGTGTAAACCTTGCTTTCCATTTAGCATTTTAGATATCTGAAGAATGGAGGCATTATTAAGATCTGCTGACAGCCTGTGCTGTGTTAGCCTTGGAAATATGTGAGTGGCAATAAGACAAAAAAGAAGCCCTTACATTGTTAACATATTTTGTTTTGACATTTTTTCCTTAGAAAATTAAGTGCCTGAAATGTGATGAACAAGTCTAACAAAACAAAATTCAGTATTCCCTGTGCCGAAGGAAGAGGATGTGCAAAATAATTTGGGATGTAATTGATCTTGGTTGGAAGCTTTCAGCAAGAAATTGTAATAAGTACATGAATGGTGCTAGAAAACTCCTGCTGCGTTAGCTTCAGGTTAGTCTTAGATTTACTTCAATGCTCTTGTGCCCCACAAGATTTCTTTTACTCATCTTTTGTGAGCTGAGAGGAAAGAACAAAGCTGGAAGCAGGATTATGCTAATGCAAAGATTTCCTAAGCGGAACAAATGAAGTCATTTAAGCTGTGTCTGAACTGCAAGAACCACAGTGGCAACTCCTTCTTGAAACGAGTTCCCTGTTTTTTCTGAGCTTGTGGGCTGGGGGGAAGCCATAGCATGTTGCAGACAGGTTCCTGAGCTGCAGACCCACCAGGCATCTCCCCTGCCATCTGTATAGAGCCTAAGAGAAATCACATCACTGTGTGAAATACTGATTTTTGTCTAGTTAACTTGGCACAGAAGCAAATGTATTCAGTTATCATTTTGGATCGACAAATGATACTGGTTACAGATCAGGCAGCATGACTTTTTATGTAGACCACATGGTCAAATCAGGCCCAAGTACTCACTAGGGCTCTTGGTAATCTTGCATTCGTTATTTAACAGATCAAATAGTGTCCAAATACTTTCTTTTTATTTGTGTTTTTTCTAGAGTATAATGTGACTGTATTGGTCAATACTTCTGAGTTAAATTCTTGTTAGCTACTTTTAATTACTTTCATTACACTTACAACAGAGTCCATTAAAATTTTATTGTTTTACTACATATATTTGCCATGTAGTAAATATATTATAGTATATTTACTGTACTGTAGTAACCTTATTCTTCACTCCTCATCCAAAATAGTCATAGGCTGCACATTTACGCTCATTAAAATACTGTCTTTAATTTTTATTTCTGAGCAGCGTGTGTCACCAAAACATTTATAATCGAGTGGTTTCTAAATACCAGCACACCTACAATGCAGTTCAGTTATGTCAAACCAAACTTATGTTGTTGTTTCTTCAGTCTTCAAATTTAACACATAACATCAGATCTTCACTTGGTGTACGTCTATATATAGCTGCGATGATATTCAGCGTCAGAGTATTTGACCAAAAGTATTTTCAAGTCGATTTGGAAAAAGAGATTTCTTCTTATATTTTTCTCCGCAGCATCAATATGAAAGCACTCGTAAAGAGAAATCAAGTCATAAAGATTCTGACATGCACAAGACACACACATGCACATAACAGAACACACATAAGGATGAAAAATGTATCCTTATCTCAGTGCACTTCTCTATAATTTAAAAGAGGAGATATGTGGTGCGACAGGGTTAAATTCTGCAAGATACAGAGCTCTCTGGACCTGATTTGACACAGATAGCTTTAAACTTATCGATGTCCTCATTGCATTCTCAAACAATAAGAGAATGGATACTACTATAAAAATCAAGATAATATGAAATTTCTGATGAAATAGTTTTCCATCTCGTGAATCCTACTGTAATTATGAAAGAAGCTTCACTCGCATCTCTAAACTTTTCAAAAGTGCAGGCACTCTCCTAAAGTTAAAAATTGGAAAGATGTAAATGCATGCAGTGCATGTATTGACACTAATCAGCTATGGCCACCTTGCACCTCTGAAGCTACTAAAAGCTGATCACTGATTAGCTTCATGCAGCTATTTGAGTAGCTTAATGTTCCCTTTTCCATATTTTCTATGCTTTTGCATAACCTGACAAACCTAAAGGTAAAGGCTTTAAGAGAATCAATGGAAATTTAGAAAAGGGATTAGTGGTATTGTGCTTCATTAAACTAATCTGGCACTGGTGAGGGCTGTCAAGCAGTCTTGAAAGATTTTTATTTATTTTTGCTTCCCGTGGAGAAAGATACATTGCTACAACATTCCGTAAAGGACTCAGTTGTGCACACATTATTCCTCTCCTCATTAAAACAAGTAGCCACATCTATTTTTTGTGGTCGTTAGCAACAAGCCCTAACCTTTCAATAACCGATCCTGGATTTTGAAGGTAGTTGACCCTGTAATAATTTTTCATATAACCCCTCCTAAAGAGATACATATTTAAACATTAATTGCTACCCTTAGAGATCTATATGAATAATGCATCTGTCTTCTGGCTTTAATAGTAATAAAGATATAATGGCTTAAAGGATTTCTGTTTTATTCTATGCCATAAAAATAGCAGTGGTATGTGGTATCACAAAATATAAAAACAATAACTTAATCCAAAGGAGACTAAAAGACAATTCAATTATAGAGGCACTTACTATCTATTAGCATCCTGGGGCCTTCTCCCGTTCCCATTGCCTTGAATGAGGCTCCTACACTACAATAAAGGATCAGGCCAACATTGCAGCTGTCAGCTGAAATGCACTTCAGGGTACCAGGTATGAAAAGAAATCTAATGGCTACTTATGGCCCGATGGCAGGCGAAACGATGGGACTTTCTCTTAAACAGATGTCAACAACAAAACCCAGTCCATCAACAGGCACTAACTGACATCCTTTCTGGCAGCTGCTCTCCTTTAAAAGGCATCCCTGAAAATTTAGGGGAAAATTTATCCAAAAGTTGTCAGTATGACAGTTTTCATGACAAATGAAAATGAAATGAAGTAAAAGCATGCTTATTTTTCTCTAAACCCCCTTTTAAAAGGAATAATTGAAAATCAGATATCCACTTGCCATTTACACTATATCTTTACTTAGTCTAGGTGTTCTACCATGAAGTAGCTAATTTCTATCTCTTGTGCACAACACAATCTAGAGGCAGAGAGTACAGGAGTAGGTAGTGAGGAAGCACATGTGTAGCTCATCTGCACAAACTGAGGACATTCAGAGGCCAGGCTTTAAATGGCCTCATGCTAAGATTTTCAATAAGGCTTGAGGAAGTGTTTGCTTTCACTGGGAACTGTGTGTCAGAGTCCTTTGGGTTTCTCTAAAAAGCTCAGCTTAAATTAAACAGAAAAATCCTGGGCATTAATCTTCTTAGGGTTGGTGTTCCACCAGTTCTGTTTATTTTGACAGGCTGCCTGCATAGAAAGTGGTTCCTTAGATTTAGGCCTGGATTTCCAACAGGGATCTCAATTTGTATTCTCAGTGCCAGCAGGTCTCTATTAATAGCACTTGTGATTTTTTCAATCATGACTCTTAACAAATTCTGAGTTCCCTGGTTTGGGTATATTGGAATGTTATAATACAGATCATTAGACATTTTTTTAAAAAACACTACAAAGCTCTTTGAATTAATGGAAATACTAAGATCTGTTCTAATGGCTCAAATACATGTTAGTTTAATAAGCAGGCAACCACAGCTTTGATTGAGCGAAACACTACAAAAATGCCTTTTGCTGCTTCATTTTCAGACTCCAGAATTCTTTGTCACAGCACCAGACTATGCATTGTCTCATTGCTGGAACATAATCATCTTGGATTTAACTTGCTGATTAAAATGAAATACTGAGAAACATCCACACCAGACAAAACCATACACTGCTCCTCCACAACCACTGCATTCTGCAGCAGCCTCTGTCGTCTGATGTAAATAGGCTGATGGAAGCATGAGGGTGGATGTCTTCCCTTGCATTTGGATAAGAAAATTTTGTATCGGGTAAGTAGCTATCTCTGAAGACAGGGAAAGGAAAGGGTCCCATGAGAGATCACATATTATTGTATAACAGTGTAAGCAAAGTATTCTAAATTTAAAGGAGGGACAAAAAAGGGAACAGAAGGCTGGGTACATTTGGAAAGATACAGGTAATATGTGAAGAAAGAATAAGCATAAAAGGAAGCTGGAACTTGGAAGCAGTGCAGATGCAGGCAGTTGTTGCTGTGCCACAGGGAAGGTGAAAGGGAATGGATAGGTTAACAGCAAACAAGAAGGTTTTGTTGAGATCCCAGGAGATGAAGTGATTCTGTACAACGAGGAAGGAAGGACAGAAGGAAGGAAGGTCAGAAGAAAAAAAAAAGAAAACCAGTTCCAAATGGGCGTGTAAGCAAAGGATTTTCCATGAGAGATGGAGGGTTGCAGAGTATTGAACAGATTGGAAAAATAGAATGACTGGATGAATCATGGATTTGAAATTTAAAATTCTACTACTTCTGACAGCATGGTTCTACTTTAAAAAATGGCTATGTAAATGACATTTTCTGCCTCGACAGATCTACAAACAATGCTTGCTCTGTGTTAGATCTGCTGACTTGCAGGTGAACCCTTCCCCTCCACAAGTTTTTCTTGTCTTTTAAAAAAAGCAGCACTTACTCTTTGTAACAAAACTTGATGGTGCCCATGCCAGGAAGAAGAAAACAAAAGCCAGATTTTCATTTTTATATTATATTGGCTCGTGGTGCTACTAAGATTAAACCGTATTTTGCTCTTAAGGAGTCCTGTCAGACACAGTTCATGGAGAGATGCAGACTTTGCTGCTTTTTTGATGCCCCTTTGGAACCTCCGTAAAAATACTAATTCACAGATTCAGTCCTGAGCTTCTGAACATCCCTGTTCTTGGTCCCTCTGTGCTGTCTGGAGCTGCTGCCCAGAAGGTAAGGGAAACAACTCACAGACAGGCAGTAGAAGGTTCAGTCTTGTTACTGACATCTGTTCAAGCCATTACACCCAGAACAAACCAACTAAAAAGCATTGCCGGTGTTACACAGATGGCCTTCAGTTTAAACTTGCAGTTTAAGAGCAATGGCTGATACCCAAAGTCTAAAAGACTTGCTTGTCAAGATGTTCTTTAATGACTCCCTGATCAGGGGGGAAGAGAAATGTGGTCAGCAAAGCTAACATCAAGTTTCTCAGCAGACATAATGTGAACATAACCCATAGATGTAGTATCAGCACTGCCCATACATAGTCACATCCCCATTAGGGAGGTTATACAACACCAATACCTCACTCCAGAGATAAGAGTACATTCTGTAGAAAGTGGTGTAAAAGCTGCCATTTTGGACAATCAACAGCAGTGAATGTTTAAGTGGTATAAAGAGGGTTATCTAAACCTCATCTCTGAATCTTAACTGATGCACCTATCTTTAATAAGACTCTGCCGACACAGCAAATGGGTTTCTGCAAGGAAAACAAATCTGCCATCCTTGTATCACCTCCCAAAATAATCCATCTCCCTCCTCCTGCTGGCAGTGAGCGTGGCTGAGATGGAAATACAGGAAAAACAGCAGTGAAGTATCTGCAGGACTAAATATTATCAATAAATATTTTCGTAGTTTCATCAGTGTGGTTTTAGCTGCTTGTCTCCCTGCAGTAAACAGTCGCCTCCAGTCTGATAGGCAGCAGAGCTCTGAAGTACTGCATGTCAAAGCAGTTTGACTGGCAACACATGGCATAGGAAGGAGATGCCCTTGAGAAGCTGAAACCTGCCTCCCAAGCTAAGCAATATTTAAAGTGCCTCTGAAATAGCCTAGGAAACCTAATTTCTTAAATCCCTCATGGGGTATTTTGGTTGGGGTTTTTTGCCAAAATAAATTATTTGTCATTGTATGCCCTGAAATAACTAATCCATTTCACAATTTTTCTCAGGCAATCCAACAGCTTTTGGATTCAGACAGAGTGTTGTAAAGTCCAGGAAAACACACCAAGAGTGAATTTTTCCTTCTTATAAAACCAGCTGAGAGGAAGTTGGCTTTTGGACACAGTGAATAGGATGAGATGATCTAGGTGGAAACACTGAGCAATTCCTGACATTCACTATCTATCATGCTCAAATTAAGCCCTTTTTATTTGTGCACATCACATATTCTTTCAGTTTTGAGAATGCTCATCAGTATTTTTTCTTATTTAATTTAGCAGCTGTTTGTTCTTTACTTCTATGATGTTATAAAGAGCTGATTATATGTTTGCAGTTATTACTTATATATTTTAATGGAGAAAAATTAGCCAAGGGTTTTAGTTACTCATCAGAACTTCCTCCAATTATGAATAAATACAAACCATATTTTTAAGAGTACTTTGGTCCTTTATCATCCTTGCTGTGTTCTTATTTGATAATTCATATATTTCCATTACTGTGCTGTCATAGGCTTTATTGTCAACATTAGTACCGAACAACATGTTTTTCAAGCTGAAACTTGAAAATAAGATACTAGAGTTCTCTTGTGCTGATCATCAATGATACCGAAAGCAGATCCAGCAGAAGTGTCAAGGGATTATTTGGTAATATGTTGACTTTTATTCATAATAGTTTGTCTTTATTTATTTCCAGAATCATGTAATTCTGAGTACCTTGACAAGGATGGATGGATATCCTTCCACCATACTATATTCATTTGCACAGTCACTCCAACTGATCTGTTTTAGAGTTTTACCATTTAAAAAACAATCTTCACTGATGTCAATAAAATTGATAAAGGAGTTGAGAATAATTTCATCTAACAGTCTGCAAATAGACTTGTCTGGGCTTTGCATCCACACATTTTCCCCAGTGTTTAAGTCCTCCTAATCTTACGATTCTCCAGCATAGAGCTAAGCACTAAAACCTAGCTAAATTGAAGGTGGTGTAAATTCAGACCCGATTAAATTTATTGATAGGTAATACCAAGCACCAAAACTTAATGGTAGTTCAAGAAAAAAAATATGAAAGTGATTAAAGTGTTGATCTCAAAGGACATATCTAAAAGTTAAAGGGAAAAAAAGAGCATTTTCCTTTCTTTACTTTCTCTTTTCTTCAAAAATGGCACAAAACTTTAAAATATTTTCTTCTTTTGTGGAACTTCTCTTTAAAGCAAACACAAATAAAGAGGGATATAAAAAAAAGGAAGCAAATATCAACCATGAAAATCATTCAGAATCCAAAATTTGTCTCGTAGAATATATGAATTACTTCATAGACTAGTTTTGAATCTTCTAATTAGTTAAATGAAACAGAAACGATCTTTTTTCTTGTTTTGAACCATCTTGATACCCTGTGTCACATTCTTAACCTCAGAATCTTGTTTGCTTTTGCATAAAGATTAATGAATTATTTATTTTTTTTATAAGCACAGATGAAAAATGAGGCAAGTTGTATCAAGTGGTGCTTAGAAAATTGCTAAACTCATCAAGGACACAAAGGATCCCCTAATCTTTCTCTTATCTTTTATATCAATCCTTGCTACATTAGCAAAATGTGTCATACTGGTAGGGTAAGCTTCTGTTGCACCAGATTGATAATTTCAATATACGTTAGTTATACAGAGTTGGTAGTTTCAATTCAGCTGAAGAGCAACCCAGAGTTTCCCAATACCAAATGCTCAAAAGAAAGGATGCAATTACTAAAAATATGAAGTATCTAAAATGTTCATTATTATATCAACAATATAAAATTAAAGCAAATGGGCGTTCAGATGAACCTCAATGATTTGATGCAAGACTTCCTGTTTAAAAACTGTCAAGTCAGAAAAAATCTCTTCGTGGCTGGCAGAAAATTATCCCAAGGTCACCATGTTACATAAGCAATCACGAAAAAGCTCATCTGAGAGCAGGCAGCTCATGCTGACTCCCCATCATGCTACAATCTCAATTTACCTTTCGGCTAAAGTCATGTTCTAGTTTCACTTCAGTAAGGAGTTCTGTATTAACCCCCCCAAAAAAAAGTTTTTAGGGTAAATGCAAAATTTGAATTGGTTAAGAAAATATTTTATATTAAGTCCAGAGTTGTCGCCACACCTGAAGTAGCAAATAAGCAATTCTGCAAAGAAATCCATCACTGACTGGTTTTACTCAGCAGCCACAGATAGAAAAGATGATCTAATTAATATTTCGCTTTTCTGTCTGAAATAATTTCACATTCATATTTGAACTTCATCATGATGAATGAAATATTAAGCTATATTTCAGCCTTAGCTTTTTTTTTTTTTCTCTCCAAGATTCAGCTTCCACTCTGTTTTCAGACACTTATTGCTCCAGTTCCTCGTGTTCAGACATCTAAATTCCATTGTATTTCTTCTGCTGCTTGGTTGGGTAAAGTGACGTTTACTGAAAAGGAGCCAGCACTCTTTAAGTGAATAATGAATCCTAGTATTTTTATGGGAAGTGTTCTTATCCACACATGAAAGATTACATTCGCATTAAAAAAAGTATTGCATGAATGTTCAGGACAAAGCAAGCAAAAAAGATTATGAACATGAACAAGTTGAAAAGCAGAAAAACAATTAAAAAAAAAATCCTGGCAAATAGATTTTCCATTTTTAAAGTTGGTGCAGAACTCTGACAGCCTTGTTAAACAAAAGGGTAAAAGTGTATAAAAAGGTAAGGTTTATAAAAAGGGTAAGGTTTACAACACCATGTTCCCATGGGGATCTCAGAGGACGCATTTTCAAAAGGTGCACTCAGGAAGCAAATACAGACATTGGGATATTTATGGCTGATTTGATTAATATCCTTTAATATTATATGTACACAGGGATTTATATTAAAAGGTTTAAGATGTTATAATAAACTGCATATACAACTTGCACCGATTTTATCTGTGTTCAATTATAAGGTATTATAGAATTGAAGGAAAGAGTTAAGCGTCATAGCATTCCTGGAGAATCATAAGAATAAGAGAATGCATTATTTGTCAGCAGCATCAAGGGCATCCAAAGTGGTAGTTCGAATACTATTGAGAGCTTAATATCCAACTTCCTGTACAGAATTAGAGCTCAGGGTGAAAACAAAATGATGCCACTAGTGTTCTAAAATGTCTGAGGGAAGTTTTATGTGTTTCATATGAACCTCAACTATTTGAAATGGCATTGCTCTTTCTCCAGATTTTTCCTTAGTGTTAGAGTGCACAATTTCAAATATTGCCTTTCAAGCACACGCTGTCCATTACCACATGATAAGCAAACATTTATCTTCTGTTTATCCTTGTCATCTACCTTGGAATATAACATAAGTAAGTAAATAAGTATGAATACATAAATAAATAATTAAAGGTTCTACAAACATTGCATGCAATCCAACGTATGTGAAGCTCTCTGAATATCTGAAATTAATGATTTTCCCATCTTTTCTGTTTAAAAAAATAATAACCTACATTTCATGTTTTAATCAGGATAACAGAAAAGTTATCAATCCTATTGCTAGTACACTAGCAATTATGTATTTTTTTAAATGCTACCTAAAAATAACAAAATAATCAATAGTTTAATTAAAGCTACAGTCATCTTTGATTAATTCATTACAGTATTTTTTGTTAGGTAGACTTAAATGTTTATCCTTTTTTCTCCAGCGAAGAAGAAAATTTAATTGAAATGTTTTCTCTCTGTTCAATTCTTATTCTTGTCCTGCCTTGGTTAGCTCTCTTCCTGTTATTAATAGCACCTAAGTGAAAATATGGGAGTTCTGCGGCTTGTCTTCTTAATAATGAATAAAGGTGATGCATTGTATGAAACTGCCTCAATAATTTACAACGTAATATCAAGCAAAGACTAACTGTAGTGGTCTGCAGAAAATATATTGCATTAAAAAATGATTTATAAGCTGCTTAGATGTTAAAATGTTAAACTTAAGCACTGAGTTTCTAGTCTATTAGAAATGTTAAAGTTTTAACACCAAGCATGGCTGTTTTCTTACTTGTTTTAAGTTGTAAATTATTTTCTAGTCATGGCTTCCTTTTTCTTTTTTTTTATATTTAGAGATAGAGTACATGTTCCTCTAACAGAATGCCTTTTTACCTTCAATTCTACTTTTAAAAAGACAGAAAAAGGGATAGAAGAGTTCACTATAATCACTGCTTCTGTTTTTGAATGTAAAGGCTAATGCTGTATGTCTCAGGTGGAAAGCAACATGATGTCATCTATCCCACTGCATACGTCTGGAAAGGACAAAAGTACAGTCATTGAGGTACTTCTAAGAGATTTTTCTCCCTGATTCTTCATCATAATGGAAGACAACTTGTTTTCATCTGAACTAAAAGACAGCTTCCATCAAGGAGTGGTCTCAACTGTTTCTACTGCTTCTGCATTCGTTGCACCCCATGTGACACACAGAAAATGAGATTGCCTACACTCGTGGTGAGGAACTGTTCCTGGGATGATATGGGATCGGCGTTTAGCTAATCAAGGGAATGCTAAAGAACCCTTGTTGCCCTCTTGTTTCAGTTTTTTGCCTCTACCACACATCCTATATGTCCTACCGACTTTTATTGCTTTACCAGCCTGTATAGTAAATGATTTGAAGTTCCACTGAACAGGTGACTCTTGTTTTATTTTGTTCATGAGCATCTGATTGTTATAGGGATGATCATGTAACAGAGAAAATTTCCTGCTTTCTAAATACCAAATGTGAGTTAGAGAATTAAGCACCCTTAAATAGTTTATTTTCAATGTGTGACCATCACAATTATTTCTACTGCTTTTAGCTGACCAAACCTAGATTTTCAGAAGAGACGTGGTGTTCAGAATCCTCCTTTTCTCAGGATACCAACCACCTGAAAAATCAGCTGCCTGAAATTCAGAAGATGGAAGAGCAATCCACAATAAAGTGTCTTCTATTTGATACTCAAAGACTAAGTTATAAAATAGATCACTAGTTTTGATTATTTGGCATATATGTATACACATACACACAGGTTGAAGTATGAAATTATTTAAAATAATATATGGACATTAATATGAGATGTTTCATACTTACTGTGTTTTATGAAAGCGTCTCCAAACCCAGTAATGAATAACACTTGCTAGAGTTAAAGAAACCCTGATCCCTGCAAGGCTTTCCAATGCTATCCATCCTATGAGATTTGAATTCTAGCCAGTTAAACAGATTAAATGAAAAGACAGTATGAAACAGAACATGATTCTGGCAAAAGAAATAGTAATTAGTGGAATATTAATCATCCAGTCAGAGAAAATAAACATATTTAGACCAATCGCACAGTTCAAGCACAGGCTAGAGGAACAATACTCATAAGAAAGAGTTTCAAAATTATACCTAGGCATAAACTTACTGAGAATAACGTTGATAACACTGCTTTAGTTCTTGCTAAGCAATGTTTACAGTAGTCAAGGACTTTTTCAGCTTTCCATAGAAGCTGCGAGGGAGCACAGACAGGACAAACTGCCCAAAGGAATATTCCCTACCATAGACATCATGCTCAGTATATAAATGGGCGTTGGCCAGGGGGCAGAAATCTGCAATTGCTGCTCAGGACAGGCTGGGAAATGGATCACTGGATCGTGAGAGTGACTTGTGTTGTATCACTTTATTTTGTAAATTCTTTTACCATGATAATGGTTATTATTTTCCTCTTCTGTTACTGTTCTATTAAACTGTCTTTATCTCAACCCATGAGTTTCCCCCGACACAGACCTTTTCTCCCTCTTCTCCCTACCCTGTGGAAAGGGGAAAAGTGAGCAAGCAGTTGCATGCTCTTAGTTGCTAGCTGGCATTAAACCATGAGAAGAGCAAAAAGACTTAAATCTGTAGCCGTTTCTTCATTCTGTCCCTGCAGAAACAGGCAGTGATCCTTGCTGGGAAGGGGACATAGGTACCTTATTTCCCTTGCACACAGTACTTGTATCATGACAGTAAAGCATAAGGAAAGAAGTTTTTAACCGTGACACAGCCACATACAGAAGAGGTAAAGGTAAATCAGATGTAAACAGTTCAGCTTTTACACCTGAAGTACCCCATGTACCAGGACGTGAGAAGGGATATTTGAGGAGAGCAACAGTGTCAGTAAATTCTGGCACTAGCGAGCTACTTGCAGTAGGTAGTAACTGCCAAACTGTTCTTGGGAACAGTAAACTCTAAGTTGCAATTTATATGCATTTGCAATTATAAATAAAGTCCCAATATAAGCCACGATGAGTAAGAATTGGTGCATATGTATATTTCCTAATTTTGTATTAATAAGTTTAGATGACAGAGTCTGGAAGTAAACCATATAGTTCTGAATCTGGGAGAGCCTCTAAGACATGTGTTATGCTCATAGATGCAGACTGCAACTTATAGTTTCAAATTCATTAACACTGACTTTTTAGAACGACACTGGTTCTGCAGAATGCAATATAACAACAAGAAGTCTGTATGTTCCTTTGTCCTGGTAATGATGAGATATAATTTTCTGACTTAGAAAAAACCAGCAATGGCAACATTATAGTGTCATATTGCAATTAAGTTAAAAAAAAAAAAAAAAGAAGGAGAAAACCAAACCACAAAATAAGAACAGAGTAACAAAAAATATTTACATCTCTCAAGGCAATGCTGCCACACTATATTGTAAACAGTGGTTTACATTATGTATTTCATGGTTAGACGTAAGAGTATATCCTGTATTTTGTTGCTGATTCTATCAAATGAATGGTATTGAGTATGCCAGCTTAATTTATTTGTATCCAATTTATTTTTCTCTTTCTTTGTTTGGAGTTAATAGTCTTTGCACATATTTAAGCAGCGTTCATATATAAAAATTCCAATATAAGTTCAGAATAGCAATGTTATTGCAACAGTGGTCGCCATAAAAATGTCATCATTTACATAAGATATAGAAACAGAATAATAGCACCATCCTTCTAATTAACTAATATCCTAAAGCATCAAAAGCCATATAAAGCTTAAAATAGTTCAGAAATCAAATAAAACTGGATTTACTTGACTCTTTAGATGGAAGGAACAATTTGATCAAAAATCATATTTTTGAGTTCTAATGCTGAATTTAATCCTCCATTTAACACTTGGGAAGTTTAATGCATAACTATAAAGTACATTTTAAAATGTTACATCTGCTTCACTTTCCCCTTCATTCACCAAAGCAATAATTGCAACCTTTGATGCCAGGCTTCTTTTATTAGTTCATTTAGGTAAGGGAATTTTTGGTCAGCAACTCAGAAGGATATTATCTAAAAACTTTGCAAAAATTGTCTGTTACTTGAAAAGCACCGTACAAAGATGCTGCATGAATCCTCTGTTCTCCCTGGCATCTGACACAGATCAATTCACATGGTTCCCCAGTCATGTCAGCTATCGTTAAACTGATATTTGTTATGTGAAGGTGTCAGAGTCCAATACTCCCTGACCAAGTTCTTTTTAGCTATTCCACACATGGAGGGTGCTATGTTTAATATCAAATTTACTTATTTAAACTTAGTAGATATTACACAGGCTTTCTGATTTAGCAGAGCAATGCCACATATATTGCACAATACAAAATAAATGTAAGATACACTTAACAAAATATATATCTAGCAATTTGAATAAATAGTTTAATTACAATACTAGTGTGGTTCACATTGCCAGTCCCTGGGAATACGCTGATTGTGGCTACACTGGGAATGAGTAGGTGAGTTACAGTCAGCTCAAACCCATTGCTCTCTTTGAAATACTTCTAGTATTTAGATTTTACACCCTCTGTTCGGCTGAGCCACCTATTCACTCCCACCAGGCTGGCCTGGCTAACTCAGGGAGACATTCACACTCTTTTCATAAGCTCCAGGAGAAACATTTACAGCACCAGCTCATCAATGTCAGCTTCTTTGTGGCACCTGGGCTCAGGCTTACCCCACATCAGTCCCTGAGCTTCAGGGCACATGGCCGTCCCCAGCTCCTCTCAGCCTTCTTCCATTTTATGCATTTATTGGTCAGTCACAGAAGATCAATCTTATGAAATATATTGTTACAAAACTTCCCATTTTAAGATGCATAAGCATAAAGCAAAAGAACTGCCATACGGATATCCTTCCTTACCCTGAACTGCTATATATACCCAGAAGATATTCAAGTGGCTACTCACTCGTTTATTGTGATGTATTGATAATTTTTCAGGTACCAAACCTGCATATGTTGTCAAATGTCATAGATGCATTTAAGCCACAGAAGCTAGACCTGAAGAACTGCAAATGAAGAAGCTTAGTGAAAGATGCTTTTACAGATAAGATACTGCAAGTCCATGAAGGAAACAGGGCATTCCAGATACACTGCTTAATAAGTATTGGCCTGTAAGTGACCTAAGTGGATACTGTGTACACCTATAAAAGGCAACCCCCCTGGAATTCGACAGTATCAATTACTCTTTGTTAACTGCAGCTTTGTTCAGGATTTTTCTCCAGCAACAAAGACATTCTGCAGTACTTAAATGAAATAATTAAGTGAAATCATTTTTCAATTCAGTATAAACATTTGCATAAACAGAAGCCAGTATTTGCAGGTTTTAGTCTCAAAAAATTGTTTTCCAGTGGGGAAAGATTACAATATAGGTACCCTACAATATTCAGAGTTATCCATTTTGCCCTGTTCTCTTGTTTTACACTCAGAGCCGCTAGTGCAGGTCCACGCTGGTCACAGTTAGTTACAGCTACAAAAGACAAGCTACACTACCAACTCCTGGCAGCATTTCATGTTCAGATCCTTCTTTCAGATGCTCCCAATCAGTCTCTGCAGTAATTACCATTAGAAAAAGTCAATATTTGTCAGAAGCCCTCATTGTCAATTCCCACTACTAATCTTTCTTTCCAAAGTAAAGATGGAGACATGCTTTCCATATCTGTTATGGGTCAGATCACCTGTGAAGTTAAATTGGTTTTAATCAGATTCCACTGAATTATATCACTCAAGATCCAGCTCATTGTTCTCCTTTTTCTGTTTATTTTTCTGAACCAGATACTATCACGCCACAAATTTAACAGCAGAAGTGTAACAACAGCAATGATATAGTGCTAGAGGATAGTGATTTTGTTTTCCTGGCACATAATATAAATTTTCTTAGAAGACTAACATTTTCAGGCGAGTATTTGACATCCAATTATTTAAGTAGATATATTATTATGAAATGATGCTTCAGTAATTTTCTAAGGCAAAATACTAAGGCGGAGACAGAAAGAGATCCAGAGGGATAGAGTGAGAAACCAGGTTACTTTTCCAAAGTTTCCTTCCATATTTCAGATAGTTTATTTTAATTGTTTATCCTTGTTTAACTCATGAAGAGAAAGGTGAGATATCCAGACTGATAGATCGTAGCTTTAGGATATTCCTTTCAGAGAGCAAATTGCAGGCTCTCCACATAGTGACTGAAATCTGAAATGAGTTAATGTGGCAGAAATGCATCCTTGAGGCTACAGTTGTCACAATATATGTACTGATTCGCTAATATCATTCCATTAGATCCTTTTTCCCTGATATGTTTTTATACTACCAAACTCAAATTTAGCCAGCTCTTATACCATTATACTATTATGTGGTTATAGGGACAGTAAAGGATAATTCCTTTGGTTCAAGACTTGACAATTCCTCTCCAGGCCAACAAGTTAATAAAATTCTAAATGTATTCATAAGAAAATACTTATATAAATCTGGCTTTTAGATTCTGGGAAAGAAAGTTTCTTCCTAAGTAATTATAAAACCTTGTCTCTTTTGGCAGCAACATAGTCTGACAAGATTTTCTCAATGTTTTTGTTAATTTTAACTTTTATTAATGAAAACTTTTAACTGATATAGAGGCATCAGCTCATAGGAATAATTGTTTAGCTGATAAAGCTGTTAATTTAACTCCTATTTGAAACTCCACTGAGATTATTGCTGCGTTCCTGAAAGATACCCAGCAGAGTTATTAAGCAATATCATAATTGATTGGTCTTTATGAAAATCAGATTGTGTGTTTAAAGAAAAATAGAGAAAGAAAGAAATGCAGAGCCAGGAAATAAAATTTTATCTTTTTATGTATGTACCTAATTATTAAAGCTTTAATAATAATTATTTTTTAGCAATTTTCTTCACTAGTACTTTTTAGAAGTTTCTGATGGCTTCTTCATGGTTCCTTGTGATACTTACATAGAAACTATGAGGAGAAATATTCGGTGATGTGAAATCCCTGGGATTTTCTTAGTGCTTAGGACTCCATCTAGGCAGCAGTTAAAACATCTCTGCGACAGAAAACCCCATACAGTTCTACAGATTTTTGAAGACATATGGTAAGCTACACTGTTTTTTTCTCTTCCCAGAGTTTCTGAAGACTAGGCAGGATGCTCAGGAATGAGCATTATTAAAAGTTCATGACACTTTTCCAACACATAAGTCAAATATTTTACGCTTATTGAATTTTAGCGGTCAGCATTACTGAAAGAAGCTTCAGAGCTCCTTAGAGTTGTCTTTGGATGCCTCAGTTAGGATGACTGCATTGGCCGAGATCAGCGCCCCATTTAGAATTGCAGATATGGCATCTTTTCCAGATTCCCTCCTGAAACTCCTGAGAAAGTGTTAGCATTCTTGAATTCAAATAACCCAAAGAGATCCTAATGTAGCTAAAGACACTAGCTTTTCAGGAAATGAAGGTAACACACCTGCTACAAGGAATAATTACAAATGTCACTTACTCAAACTACTGCTTCTCTCCTCACTATTTTAATACTGTCATTATTTTGTGTATCTTAAAAAGGGAAGTTAAAAAGTTTTGTAAGTGCACAGTGAAAAATGTTTATCATAAAATGTTATGTTTATATGTAAGGCTATTGACTATTAAACAATGCTATCTTCCAAGGTATGTTTGACTCATTCTGTGGCTTGAACTCATAGATTTGTTCATAAAACTGATATTTTCCTTAGTCTCCAGTCATTGCTTTCAATGAAGAAAGAAAACACAAGGTAATTAACTTAGTACATTTTTTTTAGATGAATTTTTAATATGAGTAATGTGTTTATAAATTAAAAGGACATGAGGTAGTTTACTACAATGGGTGGGTAGCATAAACCCCTAGTAATCCTAACATAGCTTATGCAAATTTTATTGGCTACAAAATTAAATAAAAAATAATTTTACTTTAGATAAGTAACATGCTTATGATTGCACTGAGTTGTGAAATAATGATCTGTTACATTGGGCATTATCATCAGCTACAAAACACTGTCACCATCTTCCAAACCTTGTTACCATATTTCTAAGCACTCTCATTTATCTACTAAAGAATAGTTGCTCACAGTTTTATTTGTTCCTTTTCTTGCCAATAGTCTACCTTTAATCTTCACGCCTTTGGAAATACAAGGCCTCTGCCTTCTGCATACATCTCTGTGAGCATCTGCCTCCTTTACATATATGCACATTAAAAAGCGTCATGTGGATTTTAGGTGCCTCAAATTTGCAAGTGCCCAACTGCTGACATACTTCTGGAAGATGATTACAAGGTAGTCCTTTCTTTAAAATTAATTTCCAGCTCAAAGAGGTCACATCACCTTATGTCTGGTTCTTCTCCTTCAACTCAACTTCCCTACTTTTTTATCATTAATGTTTATTACAGTAATATACTCAGTATATTTTTTTAATAGAAGTAAAATGTCTTAATTATGATTTTTCAGTTGATTTTCTTCCTGGGAATTTCCTTGTTAAAATAAGAAATGCTATACATACTATAGCATATACATATATACATACTGTGCGTACTTACCATGGAAATCTGAAGGAACTCTCCCATCCATCAATATGAAGCAGAATTGTATTTATACTCTTACAAGTTGAAGAGATCCTATGAATACAGACTGATCTCTCCCAACCCTTGTTTCTCCCTTCCAAGTACCCTGTTCATAATGAATTATTAGCATGTCTTACTTTCTGGGTAAATGCTATTATTGGCACTCTGGCCAGCTCTAGTAATAAGCACAGTTCTGTAAGATGCCTCATATCTTTTGTGTCCTCAGGGGTGAACTTCCACAAAGATCTGTCCCTCTCCTCTCCCTCCACTTTCTTCCAGCTAGATATCCTTCTAAGTCTTGCAGGAGCTAAATTTATCTTAGACTTGTATCTTTCTATCCAATTCAGCGAAAATTGGCTAGCAGCTTGAAAAATTATTGGAAGAAAGAATCATGGGCAGATACATACAACACACACACAGAGTATATGTGATTATTTAGGAAGTCAGGTTAAAAGTTAAATTATCTCAGCACCTACATTTGATTATAAACCATGCAGAGTGAAATTAAATGCTAAAATGTAGAAAAATACTTGAGTTTCTATTGAAGTTATACACTGTGTTGATATTTTAAAGTCTGATTCCTAACAGAAGCCAGTGATTCATCCTTTATTTCTTGCAAGGAAATGAGAGGTTTGCATCATGTGACATTTCTGAACTGGCAGACCAACTTGTACTGAAGATCCATTTGGTGCCGTTAAGGAATCAACTGTCTTGAAGTTGTTAGCTTCTGAAATTACCTTCTGTCAGTGAATACTTACTATTTATACTGTTTAGAAAGGAGGATAAGTTTTGTTGCAACTGAGAAGAAATGTTGAGCTGCAGCTTGTTCATTTTTTTCTTTTGGTTGGCATGTACTTTTCTTCAGAACTCCCAAACTGACAGCTTTGACCTTCCTTTTTGTCATGTTTTTTGCTTTGCATATATTGCTACCATTAGCAGGAGGGGTGACACAGGGAAAGGCTGTGCCTTGTCTTTTAGGACCCTTCTCCTGGTAGAGTTCTAACATGCAACAACAAGTGAACTAGACGGCAAAAATATTTTTTAATGTTTTTTTAAAGCAATTAAGAAATTGCCTTCTGCTTCCAAGAGGAATAATCCGCTAACAAAGGTATGCTGTATGCTGTTCCTCTAAAATTAGGCTTGACATAACTGTTACAAGAACAGTGTCTTCCCTGTAACATATCTACTGCTTAAAAATGCAAATTGGGCCATATTTTACAAAGACTGACTGACATAGCACCCTTGAAAATCCCAACCGAAGTCCATGGCAATACATAGACAGAAAGGCCAGCAGTCAGCCCAGATCACTATAGCCAGCAGCGCTTCAAGTGGCTTGTCTAAGAGACAGGGTCCTACTGCAATTAAAGGGAAAAGACTTCCTACAGCAGTTAATACAGCCAAAAAATTTTGAGCACCAAGATGCAACATGATGAGCTCTCTCTCTCTCTCTGTCTCCATGGCTATAGACAAAACATAAATGTCTGATGTAGACTGGCTTCATAGTCTTTTTACATTTAGCTAGCATTAAGTGAGTTTAATCCAGGTCTGCAGCATTTTCCACATAGAGGTGGTAGAAGTAAGCGCTAGTATTTTCTGGGAGTTACAATTCTACATTTTTTCATTCCAGATTGGTATAGCAGATGTGCTAAGCTTCTACAGTTACAGAAGCTGCAGCATAGATATCATCAGAGACTACGAGTGTAGATTATAACCAAGTACAAACGGTTTGTCTCAGTGATAGTATTAACCTACATTGCACTAAGAAATTATTTCATATTTTATTTTTTTAATGTTGAAATGGTGGCAAAATTTCTGTCTTTATTAGACAGAGGATGAAAAGTTTCCAAAACAGCAAATGAGACTGTATCCCAGTCTCCTGTGCTTGTTGGCATATTTTCCCCATTTAATTGCACCTTTTCAGATATATAATCATAGTTCAGTTGTGAAATTCTTGTTCTTAGGGAAACAGTTACAAAAGTGGGCATGGTGAACTCCTGACAGCTGGAGATGTGCGAGACAGAACAGCAGTGATGCAAGACCCACATTGGTATCAATGGGATCAGTACCAGGCCAGTCATCTGGAAATATGTCTTGAAATGAGTCTTGCTGTTGCCACTTCATCTAACTAAAATAATTCAGGCAGTTCATTATTGGGAATATTTACCTACAGCTGGTTGGAGAGTACATGTGGCAAAATTTGCTCTTTAATTACTTTGCCACAAATACTTGATCCAACGAAAGGCCCACTGGTAGCTTGTAAAAATATGTTGTTACTGTTCAATCTTGCATGTTTTCAGATGAAAACTGTGTAAATGCCAGCAAGAGAATCAAGCAAATTGAAACCAAGCTCCATATCAAATGAACTCAGCTCTTGATTGCTTTTGAAGCAAAGATTAAATGGTAAACTCCAAGACCTCACTACAGACACCTGTAATAAACCCCTGTGTTTGGAAGTAAATCACCATCACATATTTTAAAGTCTTAAATATTAATTTTCTGAGTAAATAGTGTTTGTCATTAGAGCACCTCTTCATTTACCCCTGCTTTTCATATGAAATCCAATAGTTGGAGCAGTGGTGGAGATTTTTTCCCCTAAACATGGTCAAATTCTAACGGGATTACCGTTCTTACAACTACTGACCCCACAATAGCACCACAGCAGCTCAGTTCCAGTGGCTGACATCATAGGAAGTTTTACTTTGCAGAAATTGCTCCAGGTAAATGCTATGGACTTGTACATAATATGGTGGACCAGTGTTTTATAAGTAGAAAAGAGAAAAATCTGATTCTAGCCACAGTTAGGCAGAGGTTGCTTGGCCTTGGCTGGCCAGTTGTCTAGCTGGACAACCTCTAAATTCAAAGTATTAAAGAAGGCCTCATTTCTCTAATTTTCCTTATAAAAGCAGAGCAAGTGAAAATGAGGAGCTTCTCACGCTGCCAGCCCACAAATCAATATAGTAGATGAAATAGAAATCCTGCTTATTTTGTGCATGTCTGATATTTTTTAAACTTGTTTTGGAAGCTTATTCTCTACTTACCTTACTCCATCTATAATTATCTTTTAAAAGAATCTATTTTCATTATCAGATCCTGATGATTTTTCACTCACTTGCTGAGGAACTGAAGTCACCATTACCTGTTCTAATAATTAAGTCTGGGTATCTGTTTGTGTTCCCTCTGCTGGGCAGCGCCCTGGTTATTACTGCAAAACAAGATGGCTCAATACTACATTAGGCTAAAAATGATTTATGAGCAGATGTAAAAGCTAGTGACAATGCCAAGAAAAAAGTAACAAATGTCAACTGAGCTTTGAAATGTTCCTTGCTCTTTTAGCTAAGGTTCTGGTGGAGTAGCTTAATATACTGCATTATGTACTGCATCCTTGTAACCAATGATTGCTAATTCCAGAGGCTCAGTTTACTGAAGCTTAACCAAATGAACACTAAGCATGTTTATCAACGCCGCTGAATGCTGTTGTACTACTGAATAAACACGATCAAGGGAAGGGTTGGAAGGGAGAGGAGAATTTGGCTGCTGGTGATAATTTCCCGTTGTGAAGCAATTATTTAGATAGCAGATTTTAGTATGAGAATAAGGAATTTAGTAAGTGCTGGATTTGCATAATAGTAATACATTTAACTTTAAATTTCCTCCCGGCATTTTCATGCATTTTTAAAATGAATCCTAATTATAAATGTTATACAAGTCCCACATAATGTGAATTTACTTGTATGCACATTTGCATTATCCTCATTTTTAAGTGTGCTCAGGATTAACATTAGTAGCCAAGTTGTTATGTTAACTGCATGAGTATACTACACACCATCTTTTAGAAATTAGTTACGTACATGAAATGTGCAGAGAACTCTAAAAATTCACCCCTAATCAAGGGTACAAAAAAAAACCCCAAAGTAAAATCATCTGTGAGAGGGTCTTTTGGTTTTTTTTGCTTGTGGGTTTTTTTTCCTTAGAGCACATTATATTTCCTCAGAGCAATAGGATCTATAAAACGTAAATAAATTCTTTTTGCTTTGTTTCAGGTCCATCTTTAAAATCCACTTTAATGTGATTCATATATTCAAAGTTAGTATGGCATGCCTTAACTCTGACGGCCGTACAATGTCTCTTTTTCTTCTCAGAAATTATAAAAAACAAAGCAATCCCTTTTATATTCTCCTGAGTGCAGAAATTCAAAAAACCAAATGAAAGAAAGAGAACATAACCTTTATAAATTACCAAGTAGCACTGAGCTACACAGAAGCTACTCAAATATATTCTAATATTTTCTGTGCTCCTTATGAACTGTTCCACAGACTGAAATGCCCATAGACCAGTGGTACCTACGTCCTGCCACTCACATCCCAGGTACATCTGGGCCTATGCTCATGAATAGGATGTGGGACATAAATAGTTTCATTCTCCTCATGTTACGAAAGAAACAACTTTTCTGATATTAGTAATAATTAATAATGTTATTTTCACTTTATCATAAAGTTAGCTTCATTTTCATTCTTTCTACACCCACATTTACGGTAAAATTTTCAAATTGCCAAAAGGTTTCTCAGACTGCTCATTATTCAACAATCACCTGTGTGATCTGTAAAAAGATTCATATAAGTTGAGCACTCAACAGTCAGAGTCTTAGACTATAAATGCCTATTATGTTTTCCATTTTAAAAATATACGGTAAAAGTTGTTACAGAATTATATTCTTGCATGTAACATAGCTTAATTAAATCCTATCTTCTAAATCTCAGTTTTTTAACTGAGAATCAGACTACTAGAATGAATTGATGTAAATTTGGCTTCAGATCTACAATTGCTCTGAGGAATAAAAAGATATAGTCCTGTCAAAAAAAAAAAATTGTTCATCTTTTTTTAAAGCTCAAATTATAAAATGAACATTATCCTGACAGAGTAGTAAAATCTAATTTTCAAAACTGGAAACACTTAGGCATATCTGATCATGTTCAGTAGCTGAAATCACGAAGCATTCTAATTATTTTCCCCCCTCTACAAAATTGCTACGATTGTCAAAAGATGGAAGTTATTTAAAATGAAGAAAGAAGTGCTTCCAGCTAAAACTGTACATATTCCAAGGATTAAATATTATATTTAAAATACTTAATTTTTTAAAGAGTTTCTTAAAAAAGCCAAAACCCACCCCATTGATTTCTGATAGTTTAAGTGGAAGGAAGGCTTTTCAAAGAAGACAGTTAAAGAAAATGTACAGAAGCTCATTTTCTTACATGAATTCATAGGCTATGACACTCAATTTTGCAGGTTTCATATGGCAAATTTGAATGATGTTAAATTTCTTTGAGCAGTAATACGGTAGTCCTCAGTAAGACCATTCTCCAAACTGAGTCACTGTTGCCATCTGGAAGTCAGTGAATTGAATTAAGAGGTTTATATCTTATGTGAAGACTAAAAAAAGTGTGGTAAAAGTGGTAAAAGTAATCTGAGGTGAGTGAATGTGAAAACATGGATCCTGTCCATGTGAAATCAGTGAAAACAATGGATTCCACATTGCAGAATTTACTAAAGTGTTGTACAGAATATATAATTCAGTATAATCAGGATTTTTCTTTATTTGAAAAGTTTGATTTTTCGTTCTTTTTTTGTATTTCACCAGATTGGCTTATCTATATCCTGATCTAAACTCCTGAAATCTCTCCACTAATATTAATCAGCTTTCAGTACATCCAGTAGAGACTTCACTACGTGAAAATTTCCTCCTGGAGAAATCATTCTTTCTAATACGTCAATTTTCTGAGGGCAGGGAAAAAGCAAAAAAAAAAGCCTACTTACGTGCATGCAGATAACACAGAAAAAGTTGCACAGAGTCTACTGGCATTTGTCAAACAAGAAAAAAACCGTTTCCTACTGTCTATAGAATTTAAATTTCCTTGATAAATCCAATGATACAGTGTCTTAGTCAGGAAACAGCCTCAGAAAAAATACATTAGCGCATGGTTAGTATTGCACTCACACAGCCAGCTGCCTAATCCAATTACCCTAATTTAAAAGATGAATAATTTATGTTTTCTAGTGAATACCATGTAGAAATTGTGCCTACATTGTGTCTTCTAATAATTTACACAAAAGCTTTGACAATCTAGTGGAATAAATCCTATGGGACTATAAACCAGTTTTATATTCTCACAGATTTTTAAAAAACATTTTCTTAAGAAATAGAGTGGTTTTATAAATGGTTGATCTTGAGATCCACCTTTGAGACTTCTTCCTTCAAAGACAAACCTAGCAACAATGACTGAGGCTTTAGTTTGATAAAACTTTTAAAGCTCTTCCAAGATATGCAGGGAACGTGAATTCACTGCAGCGCCCCAGGATCCCGCCTGTTGCAGAGACGCCAGGAGCCATACTGAGCCCTAAGTTCTGGCACCCTGGACCATGTAGGGTCCCTTGCCACAGGTGGGCTCCAGCACTGCTGTCACTCTGACTGTCTGTGACCTGCTTTGTGTGAGTGGGTCCTGGCAACCTTTCTGACATAGAGCTGTCAGTATTCTGACTGGGAGCAGCAGTATTCCGACAGATGTAATTTTCCCTTGTTTTTTTTAAATTAACACTTTTGCATGGCTGATTAAATTTATTAACTCAGCTATCTCATTGTCCAGTAAATAAGATTTCATTAAAAACACATTATTGGATGTTTAACAACAACATAATAAAAAGTATTAAAAGGTTAAGTTAATGATCATATTTGTACTAATATGATGGTATGAGAATGCTCCTTAATATTATTTATTTTAGATTGTCTCAGTAAACATTATTATTATTCATTGAACATTACTAACATGTTTTAATGATCTCATCTTTTATTTATTCAGTGAACAATGAAAACTGATGATGTGCAAGCACTTGTTCAAGATTTTACAGCTTTTTATGGATTATATTTGCACACAAGAGATTTTATTGTTAGCGCAAAGACTATTTTAGGAAATTACCCTTGACCAATTCAAAACTTTGCAGCAGATGAAGACATAACCTGAACTCTACTGAAATTGTACACAGAGGCCTTGTTGACACCGAGGTGAGGGACTAAGCACTCATGGTAAGCCTTGTCACACAAAGGTAGAGACCAAATCCTGGGATGTGGGGATATATCATGTAGTTTCTCTAAGCAGAAGCAGTGCCATGAATTGACAACATGCTTACATGGGATACTTTAAACAACCTTAAATACCTAATTTTGGACATGAATCAGTTTCCCATGAAGTCACTAGGAATTTTTCTTTTCAATTTTGGAAGAATTAGATTTTTCTCTCAATTTGTTATGCAATTTAACAGTTTTCCCTGCACATAACCTCCAGGCAGTTCCAACTCAGCTCTCCAGCCTCTTTGTACTACTATTTTAACTAACTTCATCAATATTATTTATTCATTAGGGGTTACATGGAGACAAAAGCCTACTGATTCTTTAGTCTCAGAAGAAGATAAAAGTAAACAGTTTTGTCATCCAAAGCCCCCATGCTGCCTTTTATGATTCAGTCTCATTGCTAGTGAAATATTAGAAGACTCACAGTATTTTGCATGTTAATGATTGTTTTTTGCAAAGCTATTTGTGTGTATGCTAAAGAGGAAGATGGAAACAAGCATATTAGTGAATATGAATTATGCTTATTGGAGAGACTGTTCCATCTTTGACACGCTGGAGTGATGGGATGCCATCCAGAGGGCTTGAGAGGTGGGCCCATGCAAACTTCATGAAGTTCAACAAGGCCAAGTCCACATGGGTTGGTGCAATCCCAAGAACAAATACAGGTTGGGTGGAGAATGGATTGAGAGCAGCCCTGAGGAGAGGGACTTGTGGGTGTTTGTTGATGAGAAGCTCAGCATGAACCAGCAATGTGCACTTGCAGCCCAGAAAGCCAACCATATCCTGGGCTGCATCAAAAGCAGCGTGGCCAGCAGGTCGAGGGAGGTGATTCTGCTCCTCTACTCCACTCTGGTGAGACCCCACGTGGAGTATGTCCAGCTCTGGGGCCCCCAACAGTAGAAGGACCAGTTGGGACAAGTCCAAAGAAGGGCCACAAAGACGATCGGGAGGGCTGGAGCATCTCTTCTATGAGGACAGGCTGAGAGCGTTGGGGTTGTTCAGCCTGAAGAAGACTCTGGGGAGACCTTATAGCAGCCTTCCAGTACCTAAAGGAGGCCTACAGGAAAGATGGGGAGGGACTCTGTATCAGGCAGTGTAGCGATAGGACGAGGGGTAACAGTTTTAATCTGAAAGAGGGGAAATTTAGATTAGACATTAAGATTAGATATTAGGAAGAAATTCTTTACTGTGAGGGCAGTGAGACACTGGAACAGGTTGCCCAGAGAAGTTGTGGATGCCCCATCCCTGGAAGTGTTCAAGACCAGGTTGGATGGGGCTTTAGGCAGCCTGGTCTAGTGGGAGCTGTCCCTGCCCAGGGCAGGGGGGTTGGAACTAGATGATCTTTAAGATCCCTTCCAACCCAAACCGTGATTCTATGATCTTCCAATTTGCTACCAAAGTAACTACACACTCCATTACTGCACACAGAGAGATAACATAGTACAGTGTGTTCCGTAAGTCACTTTTAATTTACATCAACTCCAGAACTACTTTATAAGTTACTGGGGTGATTTAAGTTTTCAGCTGTCACGGTGTTACGAAATTTCCTATGAGACACCTGCATAGTTGTTCATGAGGAATCTGTTGTAACAAGCAATAACTTGAGTAAAACATAATATTGGAAAGATTGTAACAATAGGCCAGAATGTAATGCAAATTCAATCATAAATGATAAGAGGAGTAGAATGAGGATGATTCAGTACAACTGAGCTCTGAAAGCTGCTAGCTTAACAAAAGTTTGGGATTAAACAGAAGCACACAATTCAGAAGTCTGATTTCAAACTGTCACACAGGAAAGGGAAGTTTGCTGGTTTTAGAAAGAAATAAGACTTTTTCATCCATAAATACCTGTATTTTTCATCTCTCTCTGCTTCGTTGCCTCACAGAATACTTCTGGATGTGGCACAGGGAGTTCTGCCTCTTAGGGCTTGCTTTACATGTACTAGTTTATTCATAGGGAGTGAATCAATGCTTAAAGTGTTTGACTTCTGCACTGACAGAACACTTAACGGTTTTGTTTTGTTTTTAAATAACCTTTATATGGTTTCAAAATGCATGTGAACTTGATACTTGTTGTATTTGTCGAACGTGTGGGAAAAAGTTGTGTCAACAAGCCTGAGAAGCCTGAATAGTGGCTATAAGAACAGAGTAACGCTGTATAGTTGTCAAGAAGCAGTAATTTGCATAAGAAAGCACACATTTGACAATACCCGAGAAGTCATAATGTTACGAACATCGATTCTTTCCCTTCCCACGGCAATGCAAGCCACTGCATTCCTCCTGCACAAGAGATCTGTGGACATGCACTTTGGCCTGCCTGTGTTGTAGCTGTGCCTTTGCCTCCCCCTCATGATACAGTGTGCCCATTGGCAAAACGTTTTCTCCTGACACCTTGAATTCTTTCTATTCTTATTCACATCTTTTATCCAGGGAAAAAATACTGATGACACCATTGCTCATGCAGAGCAATGGTACTTTAGAGACTCACACAAATGACACCATTAAAAATAAGACTGGATCGAGAAGAACAATGTTATGTAGAGAGAGTGAAACTCACAGGGGAACTTTAGGAGTCCATTTACCCATCCAACTTCAAAGTGACTTGCAGAAAAACCTACATTTCTGAGATGAGTGAATGATACACGAGTAAGGAATTGTTAATGGAGAAAATAGCCACAGCAAAAAGTTGGAAACAAACCCTAGATTAAATGAAGGGTCATATAATTTTCATTTAAAATTACAATAAAGAATGATTTCACTGAAATGAAAATGTATTTGCTGACTACTCGGCTACAGAAAGCAAGCTTACAGTTATTCACCATAAGGACTTTGCTCCTGACGGAAACAGTTACATTTTATAAAGTTCTGAAAGGTTGATATTTCTTTCTAAGATAATCATTATGAAACCAGACCCTGTGTCAGGCACTGGGAAATTTGATAGGAAGTACTGTGGCATACTAAATTTTGGTTATGTCGGTTGCATATGTAGGATAGCAGGAAAACTGGCTTCCTGAAGAGTGACATATAAATAAGTTTTTGGCATGACAGAGGCAAGGCTGCAGTCATGCCTCCTTACTATTGTCCTGTGAGGCAGACACAAGGGACTGTAATATATATATTCTGTCAGGACTCTTCAGAGAGCACACTGCCTTCACCATCAAAACCTCCAGAGAAACTAGTACTGCACTTGCTCAAATCCAAAAAGAATAATTCCACTTTTAACTGTAATGAAACTTAATTATTCTTTTAAAACTCCTTACAGAAAAGTGGTGTCCAGCAGGAAGAAATTAGAGAGTATTTCACTATACCCCCTTGGAATGTGGATTTATAAATGGGGGCTGTGGAAGAATCCGACATGAATTTCCACAGTGTAAAAAGCATAGGAGGGACAGAGAAATGAAGGGTTTGCACTGTATTTCTTTCTAATAAGTAAGCAGCCTGAGTGGTAAATCCACTTTAAAAGAAACTGTTTCTAGGACAAAACAGAAGGCGGCATCATCCTTGCCCTGAGGTTTCTGAGACCTCTAATTTCTTTATTCCCAGGGCATCCTGGAGAGGCGTGAAGTTTAGGTAGCTGCAGGAATTCACAGCAAGCTAGCCCAGTCCCTTGGAAGCACACAGGACTATTGCATTAGACTAGCATCTGCAGAAAAGCTTTTCCAGCACACAAATAAGTCATTCCCTCCATTTTCTGAATGCAGCAACTGCTTCCATGGGGTATGCTTCTATTATCTGATGATGTTACAGTAAGACTATGCCCTTGACCATTTTTATTTATTAGTCTCGCACACCTGCATAAAGACAGGTTATATTTACTCCTCCAACTGAAACTGGCAGATCTTGTTTATACAAAACAGAGACAGGACCAATCTGGGTCAACTCAATTCATTCACTACCTGAAAAACACAGTTGGACTTCAGTTCATTGCAGTGGCAGCATCTTTTTCCTTACAAATACTGCTTACGGTACCCACCAAACTGTCTTTACTTTTATACCTCACATTCTTCTATTTGGAAAGTAACTGAATTCAGATTCCCACATTACTGTTAATTAGCGTTGATTTAATTACCACTTAGGTATATATTTAAAGTTAAACTGTACACACATACATTTCCGAACCAGGGCCAAAATGGCTATTTTGTGCCAGACAGATCATATAAACTATGTAGAACTATAAATAATCAGTGAAGAAGCTAATTTTAAAGATTTAAATTAAAAAGTTATTTTTAAATGTACCATTAAGTAAATGTCAGCAAAATTATATTATGCAGATTAACTTTATTGGTGTCTTTCTTTAGGAAACTGCCACCAACTAAAAAGGATGCCTCTGCTTCCCTTTCTTTACCTCCTTTTATGATACTTTCAACATGGGCAACGGAGAAGAGTCATTAGGTGAGTGCTAATGAATTTCTCCTTTACTAAAATATTTTTTAAACCAGAAACTGTGTTCCCAGCTCATTATTGCAGTAACTGTGTTTATTTACTGAGCAATAGCTAAGGTACTTATTAGAATTGCTTCAATACACAGCAGAATGTAATAGTTGACTGGCAGTGAAGAGGATAGCAGAGAACTTACAAATTTAATTTTCTAACTACACCCAAACTATTAAACAGGAACAGCTGGTTTCTTCCATGTATTTTGATTTACAGGTGCAAATACCATGTGGTTCAGGACCTCTGCCCTCAATAGTGAGCACTCTCACCGTGGCCCATGTTCGTTCTTTACTGCCCGTGCAGCAGCAGCAATACCCACTTATCCACACAGATTAATTACTGCTACCTCCACCTTCTACTGTCATTTGTGAGGCTAGACATTAAACAAAGAGGTCGTTATTCAATCGAAGGAAAAGTTTGAGGAATAAATAGAGAAAGTTTTTAGGGGTTCTAGAAAAAAGTAAAAAGATAACACTCAGTACTCTTTTTTAGGTATTGTGTATTTTCTGCACACAGGTATTGCTGATAGAGTATTGAGCATCAGCAGTGTTCTCTACAAAATTGACCCTGAAAGTAAGCGTAAAATTGCACAACTAAGTGCTAAATAGATGTTGCTTTATGTGTGCGCCTGCAGCTTCACCTGTACAAAACATACAATACCTGAGCTTTTTTTTTTAATGCTGCATTAGTACTGAGTGTGAATAAAAAACACTATAGTTTCATATATTCACACCATAGTGTGAATAAAAAACATAACACTTGTCCTACAAGTCCTTCCCTAAAAATGAACAGTAAAATTCATGTTGATGAGACTCAAATGGGAAAAGATTACATGACCAGGCTCAATTTTCACAACATTTTATTCTGAAGAATGCTATTTTCAAATGCTGTTTATTCAGCATCCAAAAGCACACTGAAATGGAAGTCCTACACTCACGCATGTCCTTAAAATTAATATAGTATATACGAGATATTTTTGCATTAAAGAGCATTTTAAAAGCTATTCAGTATAAAGCTCTCATAAAAATAGACCCCATCCAGCCAATTATATGGTTAACTGCTTCTCTGTATCAGTTCTGGGTTGACGATTTTGTCAGAGTAATTCCATCTATAAATCTACTACTACAATTCACCAGAAGCCTCTAGATAAAATTCCTCATAGAGTTAACACCAGCGTTTTCCAAATAAAACATTTAACAAAGGCCATGACCTAATTTAGGGAGGACCTTAAATACCTACTAGAGCATTAGGAACTGAGAGCAACAATATCTTTGAAAAGCTGCTCTGTATTTCCAATGATTGTTTTATATTTATAGCACATGTAGATGATGATGACATGTATTATTGATGAAGGGTAGGCAAATGTTTTCTACTTAATTCTGAGCTCAGTATTTCGTCTGCATTTGAATTCTCCCAGCCTCCCCATGAGTGCCGGCGTGGAATCCACTGTGTGATGGTAGTGAAGGCTTGAACAATATCTCAGAAACACCTACATGCTTGAGGGTGCCTCTTGTGCTGTGTATTAGTTGGAAAGTACTAAATAAAATTCCTTTTGACCTACATGTTACTATGGAGGATCACATTTTCTGCAAGCAGATTGTCAAGAATGCAAAATGTATGTTCTTCACACTAACCTTTTCTGGAGTCTTTCTAAAAATATAATTAGCTAAAAGGACAAGTTAGAAATCGTGTTAATATTAATTGTAGCAGATGGAATTTTGAGGGGAAGCAGAAAGGCTAATTTCAATTTCTTTTAATAAATCTATTTAAAAATAGAGCTGTACCAGCTGCAAGTTATTCCCAGCCAACTTGTATTCACTGAAATTGAAAAAATACTGTCAAGCTCATGGGTAGCCAACTACTTGCTCACAAATCTAGAAGCAGCAGTAAAGGCCTTCTGAACTTGTGACGCATTGCACGCAAACCCGTCTCCCAGAACATGATGGCTGTGTTAAACTGTGTCAAATCTTGAAGAGATTTATTCTGAGGATAAGAATTTATAGCACTTGTCACCGTAGGTGATATTGCCAAAGTTTTGCAGAATATCGGCAATTTGCCTACTCTGTAGTCATATCTGTGTGCAGAAAATGTGCTTGCTACCCAATACAGGTCTAGCTGTTATAAATAATTCTAGCTGTTATAAATAAAGTGCTGATTTACTTTAAAAACCTGGAGCCTGATCTGGCAAGGTACTGAATGCTTCAAATTCCTCAACTTGTGAAGGATTTAAAGGTGCTTGTTGGTTCATTAGCTAGCTGCTTTTACTAGATTAACTGATGTATTACTATTTTGGGGGGAAATCCTCTCTTGCTTTCTAAATTTCCAAATATATACATACCAGAGGTGGCTCCCTTATCAGAGACAAGCCCCTCCTGCTGAAGTGTTTATACCATTTCATTTCTTGGAGTGATTCACGGTATCCATTCAGACTCAGTTTCCTCCTTCTGAAGTTTATCTAACTCTAAGCTATTCAGGAGTTGTTTTGACATTTCTCCCCCTAAATTATAGACTGCCTCACCTCTTTGGAGATACAAATGCCATTTTAGCAGATCAGATGCCACCTCCAGTAGCTGACTAGCCCACTAACTTGACTCAATGTCTTTCAACTTCCCCCACACGGTGACTCAGTTCGTGCATTTCAGTGGGAAGCACCCCTAGTCACTGAACCTTGTATTTTACATCTGCTTGTAAATTGATAAAAAAATGCTTCAAACAGACTCATTCAATGGATTAATGCAAGCAGGTCATTACTGGCTGTTAACTGAGATCTGAACTGATGGAAATTAATTGCTTTGGGATTATATTAGCTTGTGCTAAGGGATCCTCACAGCTTTTGAAGGAAAATGCAACAGCACCATCATGTCCTCATCTCCTAAGTCTGCTTTGAACTTCTTTACACTTTTTAGAAGACCTCGTAGCCAAAATGCTGTTTCTAGTCTAAATCTAGCTGCATAAGCTCTAGCATTTGGCATTTCCAGAGATTGTTACTTATTACTGTATCAGTTTCAGGCTTTAATCATAGGTAAACCACATTCTATGCAGTCTGCTTATGCTGCAAAGAGAAGCAAGTCCTTTCTTCAGGAAGATGAGAGGTTAATGTCATTTTGTGTGTGTAACAAAATGTAAATTTCCCATTTTATCTGGTTATATATACAATTCAACTAAGTAGGGAGTCTTTACAGCAATACCAGCAATTTTATTACTAAGAGCTCTCATTTGAGTATGCTCACAGTATTCTGAAGGTTACACATTGTTTTCTGTATACATCATAGAATTGCTTGCTACTTGATATTGCTGCCCTAAAATCCAACTGTACATTATTACCAACTATTTAATATTTCTTACCTAAGGTTATTTAAAGCATGCTTCCTAAATAGAGGGGTGGTTAAAGAGGTGGGCAAGATGAAGGCAGGTATAACAGTACTGTATGCTTGTATCTCAGCCTCAGTTGGTATAATAGGTAACAGGTTTATATAATAGTACTTTTTATCCATTCTTGCAGTTTAACACTGGTTGAAACTGAGTTAACTTATTTAATAAGTATCTGATTATGTCCAAAATAACTTGGGGGGGTGAGGGGAGGGGGCAAGAAGAGGAATATATATATATGTACACACACAGGTACTTAAAATACTCTTTTCTGTATTTTTCCTTTATACTTTTAGGTTTATTATATTTCAAATTCTTCAGTAATTCAAGATGAGATTAGAATAACTTAGAACTACTTAAATTTTGAAGTAAAAAAAAAATCCCTATCCAGTTAAATGTTTCTGACTTCAAAATGGCACAAGGCAAATTCAAGCTGACACTAATCACTGTGGACACACAGCTTTCTTTTACCTTTACAATCATATCCCTACTACAACATCAGAAGACGAGTTAAGAAAGCAGCCTTTTCTTTCTGCAAAAGCCAGAACATAATAAATGTTCTGATAATAAGGCTCGTTCTTAACATAGAAAATACAAACACAGTGATTCCCTAATCCTTGTCAAAGAAAAAGCAATGGAAAGTGCTGAGACCTAACCTAATATTTACATAACTTCATTAAAAAAGTAGATATTTTTTCTAAAATTCCATTTAGCTAACATTCATTTGGAGATGAAATACATTAAGCAACTGTAGAAAAGGATTTAGCGACTAACATATGTATATATTTCTCATATATATAAAAAATAAGAATTCATGCCTTTTCCCATCAGATAGGGAAAAAACCCTATAATCAACAATCTGGCCTTACTATTTGCACCTTCTTTACTGACAGCAACAACCTAATCATTCTGAGAGCAGGGAAACAAATCAGCTTCACTGACTGCGCTACCATAAGGATTTCAGCAAAAGAGTCATGGGAGTGTGGGAGAGAGAATGGATTGAAGGCAAAGAGAGTTCTCCTTATGTTTTCTTGGCTATCTCCTTGCTCAATAGCATCATCACTTTACAGTCTGCTAGGTCTTTCCTTTAATGCTGCACAGTACAGGCATTCTTGCAGTAATAATGTGTTCTATGATACGTAACTTTTCATTAGCTTTACTTAGAGATTTTTGTCCTTATTAGCCTTAAAGAACAGCTCTCTAAATGGCCAGAATGTATTAGTTAGTTGGAATTTATCACCACAATTATTTTAAGTTAATGTAGCCTGGACGATTTTTCTTTTCACTTCTTATTCTTGAAATGCTTACTTTGCTGCTAATGGGGGAAATTTAGCTGACTATGGGTGTCTTCTGGGCCATAAACTAATTTCTCACAAGACAAACAACATTTTGCAACAGAATGAATTTAAGATTTTATTAGAACACTGGCTCTTTTTACCTGTTAGAAGTCTTTTTGGAAGGTTAGTCAAGAAGTGAAATGCATGTGTAGAACCATGTCTGTACCAAAACGTACTTTACTTAAGAATGAGGTTCATCTCTCCTCACGCTGGCTTCTAAAATCTAGGCACCTGGCAAAACTAGTCATTGTTTTTTTCTTCTGTGGAAAGAAATTAAGTACTTCCAGAATGTGATTCCTCCCGTAATACGGAAGATGTTTAAAATAGCTAGGATTAATAGTCCACAAAGGGCACCATCTCCCTCCACTGTCTAGAAAAAGTCCTGGTTACTAGATTAGACACTGTACTTTTAAATCATTAAAGTGAGCAATAAGATTCTCATCTTCTTTGTCAAGATGACTAAATTAAAACCACAGCATAACCTTACAAATAGTGAGAGTTTTATATATCCCAATAGCGTACATGTACAATTTGAAAATCAAACGATTCAGAAGTCAACTTTCAGTCCATTTTAGTTTGGTTACAGGAAAGGTACACTGTAATTTCTGTTGCCTAGTTCAGCAAATATTTGAATATTTTCAATCCTGTCTCTGTGAAAACTTTATAGAGCATTCTAAATTTCACATCTGATCTACTGTCTACAAAAAAGGGCAAGAAAATTTTTCATGGAATCCTGCAATTACTGTGATGGCTTTTTGTCTGACGCCCTAAACTTCAGTCAACAGCAGACTGAACCAGTCCACAATATTGTTTAAAGAGTGGTTTTCTGTACAGCTCAATAAGAAACTAAATCAGAAATAAAAAAGCATAATAAACTGAGATGAAAACAAAGCAGCAGCTGGTATGGATGTCATTAGCCATTGCTCATAGGAAGTCTGCATTCCATTAATAAAAATTCAGTCATCATATAGAAACTTACTCAAAAAAATCTCAGAGTTACAGAGATTGGTAATCGAACTACCAAACCCAAACAAACAAAAAACAAAAAACCAAAAAACCAAAAAAACCACCAACAACAAAAAAACCAACCCCCAAAACTATACTGCCACTTTATGACAATATTTAAAAATTGTGAATACGATCTTATAAAGAAATTTACGACACTACTTCAGAGTTCAGAAATATGGGAATTATCATCTTGCATTCTGGCCAGCAGTCTGTGCAGCCCATTATGCTTTGTCTAACAGAAGAGTCATTACTTGCTTCAGAAAATTCTGTAGAATACCAGAGTAATTTCTGGGCCAGCCATCATCACTAATTTGACTCATGAGTTCCGTCTCTGTATCATAAACTTTTTTCCCTTTCTAAACTCTTCTTTTAACTACTGACTTTCTTCTCTGTATGCACATCAGCTCCTCTCTTGAAGCAGTCCAAATATTGGTTTTGGTATTTTGTATGACAATGAATGTTCATTGTTAAAAAAAACCTCAGTGTATTAGTTTAAATTTGGTTTCTTTCCATTTTCAATATTTCTTTTTTGATGTGCTATATGGAAAAGTGAGTATAAGTTCCTAGACTAGCTTATCTGTACTAGTAAATATCTTGCATACCTTTAGAGCGTGCCTTCTTATACATCTTTAATTCATATAATTCTTTTTTTTCAATTTCTTTTCTTCTTTCTGTCTTCCTTTGCTTCTATTACATTTTTAATCTTTTGACTTGTATCTTTTATTTGTATCATATCACAGATTCATGATGATATGTAACACATAAAGGCAGAAAGTGTAGGGTGAGACTAATGCAGATTCATGTTCTGTATTAATAATAATTCTATATTCTTTTTAATTTTGTTACTTTTTTTTTCCAGTTCCTAAAACATTGTTGTCCTTTGACAGGCACTGCCGACTAAAAATGTTTCACAAAAAAAGAATAGTAGTGGTGACTACACTGACCAGGATTCCCTAGTTCGAAGAGAAGGTGTGCAAGGCAAAATCTGATTATGACACAATAAACGTAATTATAAAAAAACACCAACCAAGTGTGATAGATTGTAGACATATCAGGAAACAAACTTAAGGCAGGCACAATAAAACAGTGATATGTAACTTTATGTGAAACTTGCTATCACGATATATCATTGAGACAAGTGGTTTTGTACAGGTCAAAGAAAAGATGAGACACTTTGCAGCAAGCATTTCCTAGTAGAATACAGAACTATTAAATGCTTTACTTTGGGGGGTTAGGTCATAACCTGAATTTTGCCTCAGGTCAGGAAGTGTTATTTATCTCAAGTAATAACCCTGTGCAGTTCAAGACTTTATAAAGGCTTCATATTTTTTCTGAGGCATGCATTTACCACTGCTGGACACGAGGATCCTTGACTACATTGACGATTGCTCTAATCTAATACAATTATGTCTACAGCATGATTTGTACATAAGATCTGCTATTATATCATTTGCTCTGTTACAGGGGGATAATCCATTATAGACATCTGTATATAGTTCCTGAACACCTTTGGCATCTTACTGACTAATCTTATTCTTATAGTATGCGCAGTATATTCTAATCAGTAGTACCTTGTGGGGTTTTTTTGGTTTGTCGGTTTGTTTGTTTGTTGGTTGGGTTTTTTTCCCTTTATTCCTTTAATCTCAGCTTCTATTTCATTTTCCAAAGTCTTGAACTCTTCAAAGCTGTTTTGTTTTTCTCTAGAAACTATGAAAGTCCAACCCTGGGGCAGGTGCATTTTTTTAACACTTCCTTTAAGTATCATAGCAGGTTACATCTGCCATAGCTCATTAGGTTATAAAATGGTGTGATTTAAGAAGACACCTGATGGCAGGTTACAATGGACACCACAAGGCAATTGCCAAAAGTTTAGAAAATGCGCAATGCTTCTTAAGAATTAGTAGCCCTTACTTGCACTGTTTCTTAAGCAAGTAACTAAGTACACCAACCAGTTCTTATTCTTTTAAAAATAACCTTTGTTCTTATTGCTTTGCCCTGCAAGGCACCTATCCTGTCCCCAAAGTGGTGAGATAATACATAGAGAGTATTTGGAAATGGCAGTGGAACACTGTACTACTTTGATTGTTGCCCTCTAAAATTTCCCTATGAAAAGAGGTGCAAACTTAAAGAACAAGGAAAAATAACCAAAGTTTCCGAATTGCTTTTTTATAATTAATCTTGCTAAAATCTGTATTACTCTCTGGCTACCACTAGATCTCTTAAGGCTTTCTACTATATTAAAAGATACGCATTTTATTCCAGCCTGTCTGTAAGGAGCTACAGTCTCTAAGGTACGCCTAAATAGAAACGTTCTCACAATTACTGTTAAAAAATGCCTTTGTATGGACACTGCTTCCACATGGTCACACCTTTGCTATTTAAACAGCAGAGAAGCCACCAAATACCATGCAGAAAAAGAATACCATATTGCCAAGCCAATTACTATCCCAATAGAGTGACAATGATGTTATCTTCGCATCATTTGTTGCACCTTATTCAAATGGATTTCAAAACTTTACAGAGGTGGAATTTTAAAGAGTCTATTAGTAGTAACATTCAGCTTCCTCTTCAAATGTGACACGATACATTTGGAATTAAGTAGGGAGTAGGGAGAGTTCAGTTTAAAAACGTAGGCACTCCTAACATGCTAAAAGTAAATAGTTCCTGAAAATTCCTCAATTAGTGCCAGAGCAATCCTTTAGAAAGTGGGATTCTGCTATTTGAGTACTGAATTTGAATATGCTTTTGTTTGTCCTTATTAGTGAAAATGACACATTAATACAAATTGCCATTGAAAAAGTACAGAAAAATGCATACGCCTACCACGTCACCCAAAAAATGTGATTTCAGTGAAGCCAAGACCTATGAAGATACTGAAATGTAGCAGCTGGAAGAGCAGCTGGAGAGGATAAAACGTCCTTTCTGCCTCCTGCATCTGTGTCCCCTCATCTCTATTTTTCAACACTACACTGAGATCCATCTTACCTTCCACTGAGAGACTTCGGAGATAGTGGATGAATTTTACCCCACAGCTTTTAGAAATTTTTAGACAGCAGGCACTCTTTGGTGAGGTGACTCACAGAAAGCACACAACAGGCTGAACGCTGCTTTCAGCTGTCTCTCGCAGGCTCAGTTCCCCTCCCCACGCCATCCCGAGTCCCTAAGAGGCCTCAGCTGGTGTCTAGTTTAGTGTCTAATAAGAACAATAAATCAGACTCCAAGGACATTAACAAATGTTAGAAAATAAAGTACTAATAAAAGGAGGGAGTTGGATCTGTGTGTTTCTCATGGTCAAGCTGCTAGATGGCTTATTCTAACAAATGCAACTGGCTTTGATTAGATTTTTCTTGGGAGTGCTATATTTGAAAAGAAGGCTTAAACAGCTAGTATTATACAGGATATATATATATAGCATTGTGTATTTCCGTTTTTCTCAGCCTCCATCAAGCACAAAGTATTCTAGCTTACACGAGAGGCAGGTAAGCTGCAATTTTTGCAACTCCAGTAAATTGCGCCACATAATTCAAGCTGTTGAAAGAAGTTAATTTAGTTGCTCGTTCAGAAGCAAGATCATTTAGCTAGATCATTTGCATATTTCATTGCAGACTGCATTGTATGGTATTGTTTTCATACCTTTGTCTTCAGAAACTCCCCAAATAACTGCTCAAAGAGTACAAATCAGTCAATCTTCACTATGCTCACACTGGGGAAACTGCATTATATTTTTGTGTGTGTGTGTTCTGAATGTTATTTCTTGCATATTTGGGAATGCTTTTATAAACAATTATTTGCTTTTTCCGTGTTTTATCCCAACTGAGAATAGCTGTGTGTCACCAACGAGCCATTTAAGGCAAACTTTTGGTCCACTTATTAGTTAATTCTTAACACAGGTGGGCAAGGAAACCTCTTCAACATGGGAAAACAGCTACTCTGACTTACTGCAGCAGTTCCAAATAGAGCGATGTATTATATTACCAGTCACCTGATGACTATTACCAATAGCTACCACACATGCTAAATTAACTCTACAGGCAACACAAATAAGCACAGCTACAGTTACATGAGATTTGATCAGGTCTTAGGTTTTGCTATTGGGGAGACCATGTTCTTGTGTAGTTGTTTGTTTCCTAGTGTTGTTCCTTGGTGACGTTAGGTCAGGAACTTCTTTGTTTTGTTCATGCCAGCTGACTACCTCATTTGTCACTTTCTATAATTTCTATAAATTAGGTCTTAAGCAGAACTAATCCCTTTAGTGCGGTCACAGGTTTCACTACCTCAGACAATCTTCATGCTACCTTCCATCCCACTTGCTGCCGTCTTCCAGCTGCCCGCATGTAGTTTACGCTGAACTGACACTGAGCTAGAAAGTATCAATTGCATTTAATCTTTATTACAGAATCCATTTTTTCCTCAGTTTCCCAGTTGCTAAAATGTATCAGTGGGTTGTTCTTTGGGGCTGTGGCACTACCTGAATAATGGTGCTTTCCAATAACTATCTAAACCTTATTTGTAACTTACAATGGTAATAACATTGTGAAAGTCCATTTTCAAAGAGAAAATCAAAGCCGTGACAGATGGAATATTGTACTAGATATTCAAGGCAAGAATAGGACCAAAAAACCAGTTCCCTTAGCCTCTTTCTGTGGCCATTGGCAGTAGATAGATGTAGAAGCCCCTCATGTATTGCCTGAAGTTCTGTATTCATGTTTCAACTCTAAATGCAAATCTGAATATATTCACCCTATGCCTTTGCATGCAACTCTAAAGCTGACAATTCCTGTTTCATGCCTCACTTCTTTCACAATGTCTCAGTTGTGAGAAGACAGACAAAGCTGTAATTTGTTTTGATCAACTGATATTTTGTTTATTCCTTTTCTAAACATTAATAGAGATACAACTATTCTAAAAGTTTAAATTTTTAACAAAGAGAGCAAAAACATAGCATTCATTAGACAATAGATGTTATCTCCCCTTTTCACTGCCTACTGATAGACAGCAATACATTAAGACTGACAGATGTGTGATAATGAATGAATCACATCCTAGCTCACTTTCAATGATTTCTCTTCTATTCTAAATTTGTGTTTCAACTGTCAGAGCCTCTGTATTGTCAGCATCGCTCGTTACCTCAACTGTCCATAGGGGCAGAACGATGTACTTTGGTCCTGTTCCTAATGGGATTCATTCCAGGTTTCATTCATGTCACTATTAATTGGTCACCGTTCTACACATCTTGTCCTATGATCATACAGGCCAGACTGAAAGAAAGGATCCAAAAGGTTGTATGAATATTTGCTTTGGTTTTTTTACCTTCACTTCTACTGCATGCTAATTGACAGCGTGACCCAAAGCATACAAGAATCAGGCAGAGAGATAGACTTAGCCCAGAAACACCAGTGATTTATTTTTTTATCTCTCTCTCTCTGCAGAAAGTAGTGAATTAGATGGTTAGAATATTTTTTCTCTTTCTGATCTTTTAACTGGATTATCAATGTCCTCCTCTGATTTTCTCAATGGCTTATTTTAAGAGGAAGGGATAATATGAGTTCTAACATTGCTGTATCCTTTGAAACAGAATTTTAAAAGCTGTGATGTAAAAGGGGGAAAGAAGGATTCAATTGACTGAAAAAGCAGCCAGAGGAGTGGGCTGTTCTCAAGACAAGCAGTATAGAGAAAATCAAACAGTTCTAGACAATCTTAGTTCAACTGATGAGACAAGCAGTTAGAAGATGCTGCTTTGGATAGAAAGAGGCTGGCAATTATTTGAAGATCAGAAGAATAAAAACTAAAAAGCAGACAGGAGGAAATGGATAAGATAAACATCATGAAACTGGGAAAAGATACACTGGACTACTTTTCAGTATGTATTTCTATTGTGTATTGTATTGTGTACCTATACTCAGTTCATAGAAAAAGGCTGCATATAATTCTTAAAAACTGGCTAGCTCAGCTAAATTTCACATGCACCACTGCAGGCAGAAATTCTATGTTTATTTGGACAAATTTTTCCTCTGTTCTAAACAAGACAGAACCACCCTGACATCATTACAAAACTCATTGTTTGTAGACATAAAATATTATAGAAGTCATTCTGTTTTCATTAAAAAGTAGATAACACAGTTCTGCAATATTGTAAATATGAGATTAAAATTGGGCCAGTTAAAGCAAATACTTCAAATACAAGCTCAGAAAACCTCGAACATATAAATTTTAAAGTATAGAGAGTATATATAATATATAAAATCTTACTACAGAACATGAGTGAGGCTTAAAGACATGCTGTTTTTCAGCTCTCATATTCATGCTGTCAGGCATGCATAGCAAGTAACAGTTTGGATGATACCTGCAAAATAACCCTCTATTACATTTCTTTATGAAAAGTATTTTATTGTTGAGTATATTGAAATAAGTTATTGTGGAAACATCAATTTTTCATTTAATAATTAACTTATATTTGGAAGTAAGGTTTATGTCAGAAAGGAGACAGATGATTATCCTTCAGAGAATAAGAAAACACAAGGTATTCCACCTTTAAGTCACCTAACTAACCACAGGACAGATCTACAGATAGCCTACACTATTGTCACACTAGGGAAAGGAATTAAGTTTAAAAGTTAATTAAATATTTATCTGTAAAATATATATTGCAATGCAAAATTTTGCCATATATTTTCCATATGGATCTTTTTTACACTACATTTATACCAAGTTTTAGAACTCAGTTTTGAACTACAATTCCTAATCCTGGTTTTGACATTTAGCAAATCAGCAATTTATTTTTTTTTTTAATTTTAAAACTTCTGAACATGTCAGACTACCTCCTTTGTGAACAATGTAAATTTAAAATAGAATTACTTGGGATCTAATTTGTTGCATGCTGACTGGAGTCTTCAGCATCTTTTAAGACTGTGCTCTAAGTGTTCTAACATTGATAAAATCATGTTTCCAAAATTTAAGATGAGTAGTACCATAAATTTGCATACGCTTAGGAGGAAAAGATTACCTACACATGAATGAAAACTAGCAAATATCTAATATCTCTTGCCTTCTGTCTCTGCAAGATTTGGAACAACAGATACTTTAGTCAGAATATTTTGGCTACAGAAGATTTTTGTTATATATGAATAATTAGTTTTATTTTATTTTCAATGTAGTCTTGTTGCAAGCTTACAGAGTGCATCGTACAGATCACACTGGAAGGACCTACAGACCCCCAGATAAAATCAAGGTTTGAAATGAACAAGCATTGTCTTTACAGGACATCATAGATGAGATTTTAAAAACATACCTCAGAGATAGCTTTTGATGTTTTAAAGTGAACTATACGTCAGCTGAAATTTTCAACAGTATCCTAATGTTAATATACAGAGAATTTGATACATACACAATTTTTATAATTATTGGTCTACTTAATGGTTTTAGAAATGCATCTGTAAGTGACTTTGGAGCTGCAGTCCCAGTGAAAGCAAGCGAGACTAAAGTTCTAAGCATGTAAACTAGAAAGTCATTATGCTATTTTGAATATTTTCATTCTTGTGCTTTCTTTCATATTATACGAAAACCGAAAGCAAGTTTGGATTCACCAGTATATGAAAGCATCTGTTTATTTTTAAGCATATAATAAGCTCCGTTCACATTAATTAATTGGTGCTCCTAAAAATAAGCATTTGTTCAGTCTAGATTAGGGCCCTCGTAACAGTCCCCAAAAAACAATCTTTTAAATTTAAAGAACTTCTTCTGTATAGTGGCACCATAGGCACTTCACAATTAATGATACACTTTAATGATTATTAGTCATCTAGTCTCCTCAACCACCTACACATTGGTTTTGAAATGCTTCTTATATTTTTGTTGCTTTGTGATTGAGCATGGTCATCTCTACAGGTTCTGTACATACGGTGATGCTTCATCTACAGCAAGAAATGCAAAACTATTTCTGGATTTGAGCAACGTTGCCACAAGGTTTTCACAGTATTAAAACAGCAAGAAATGTTAAAAGTGCTTGATTCTCTACCAGAAAATTGATAAAGTGTTGCCTAGTAGAATTCTTCTAGTAATTTGCAATCTCATGGCAGCAGTGAATAGTGGTGGATTCACTTTCTGTTAATGTGAGTAACCAAAAAAACTAGCCTTCATTTACATCCAGAAAATGGTAGCTGTCTACTGGATCTGAAATGTAGACAGCTGGAATGACACAAGGTGATTATTTTCCCTTTCTTCATCATCATAACAGATTGTTAGCTATTGCCACTAGCAATTTAATTACACTCAAGTTCTGCTTTGATGTAGAACAACTAAGGTATTGTATTTTAGCCTTGAAAATATTGTAGTCATCCTAAAAATTATTCTGAATGCTGCCAAGTATCACTTCTTCATAAGTTTGAAATATAACCCCAGTTCAATCAAAAGGAAAACCATTTCAAAACTCATGAAAAATAGGTCTGCTAGGAGCAGGACACTTCACTCCTTACATGCAGACGGTTGACTATGAGGGAATTACAGAGGAGATCGTATCACAATAGTAAATGTGCTTCTGAAACAAGAATATGGAATACAGGGAAAAAACTCAGTCCAGGCACTATGTATCAATTACTGATATGACACCCCCAGGGAACTACATTACTTTCCATTAATTATAAAGTATTAGCTCTAATCTCCTATAACGTGAGAGTATTGTTTTACATTGCTAATGGGGCCTAAAGGAGTGGTTCATTCTTCATTTTCCACTGTTTAAAGCTTCCTAGCCGAAACACTGCAATTCTACAAAATCTCACCTCACACAACTCTACTTCATGGCCGAAAAGAATCCCAGTTAAACCACATATGGTGTTTCTGTAAGGAGAGCTCTAGAAGAACCTTTGCAGAGAAAATAAACCACACAGCAATAAACCACACAGCCATGTTATTTATTCTCAGAATGCTATCAGTTTCTACTCAGATGATCGATTCATGCTGAATCCATAATTTCATTCATTTGCTGAAGGGATTGATAATGCATTTGTAATTTCAGCTGATTTTCCTAAAAATTTTGTCCTTTTTTTAGTATTTTTTTAGTTGTTTTGTTTTGGTGTTGTTTCATAAAAGCTGTGACTGGGGAGGAGCTTCCAGTGAAAGGAACAGACTTTGGAGTTTAAAACAAAACCCACTAAAAATAGCTAATGTCATAAACCCCCATATATTTTTAGAAATTGGTAGTCTGAATCTTCTCTTTAGCTGATAAATATGAAGAAATAACATAAAATTAAGTGAAGACACACAATCACTGCTTTGCAAGTTTTTTCACCCATGGGTATCGAGGGAGGTTCACTGATAAATACATTCCTCGTTTGATTGATTCCTGCTCAAAACCTGTTTTAATACAGAGTTTTAGAGAAGTGGAGGGGAAAAACCCTCAGTCAGTCTAGCAGAGGTCATGGACTAATGCATGCCAATAATTTAATACATAATGCAAACAGTAAATAAAGGAGCACAGCTTAGAGAACACGAAGGCTTCGTACTTGCAGCCAAGCGTGGCCAAATGTCATCTGCTTGCTTGCAGAACAGCTAAGCACCTATGGAAAAGAGTATTTTGCAAAATGATTGATGTTTTTACTGATGAAAATTGGAAACCACTAGCTGTTGCTTTCTAGTTTTCATATGCTGTCACCAACAAATAAGCATCAGACTGGCAGCCAACATTATTTAAAAGTATAAATGAATGAGACATTACACTAAAAAGAAGATGACCACATGGACCATCACCAGCTGGACTAACAGGATTCACTCCACATTCTGTGTGTCAGTAGAGAAACGGATCAAAGAAAATAAGGGGATCCATGGCTCTGATGTGATTTGCTGTTGCCAGGCAACAAACACAACAAGTGCCTTAGGACTGAGAGAAGAAAAAATTATTTGGAGATGGTTCCTTAGCATATGTAATATACAGTAAGCAATCATTAGTAAAGTTGTGTTCTGTGCATAGTGGATAAACAATTTAGATTTTGCTCTCATTATTATTTCAAGAGCATCTTAACAGTAGTAAAACCCACTTGAGACATTATTTAGGTTTAAACATAATTGTAAGTGCCTGAGTAGCTCTATTGCCTCTAATGACATTATGCAGTGCTGGTGCAGAATCCAGTCTGAGGATTCTGCTCTTTATAGAATAGTTCAAAGAGAAAATATATTGTCATGGAGTTGTTTTCTTCATTAGAATTTTCCAGAAAGAAGTCAGTATTTAGACTGCATTAATATTCAAATGAGAATTACTATGCACATTCTTCCATTTATTGAGATAGTATTTTAATTTGATTTTAATGACTGTAAAGCACTTCGAGATGTTTGCAGGATTACTGCTATATAAACACAAGTAGCTGATTACATTATGAATTTTTAGCATGTCACTTTTGGTACGAGGAAAAGGAGTTAGAGCAGTGTGGGTACCAGCAAACTGGAATTCTTCACCAGTAAAGTGACCAGAAGGCAGTGCTAATTCTCTGTGCAACCCTGACTCCTTTTTTTCCTTGTATTTGCACAATGGTTTTACTTTCTTTTGTGCTATGTTCTACACCGTATGTTTACAGGCTGGAGCTGCAGAAATACCTCCTTATTGCATCTGAATTCTTTTTAAAGAGAATATCTGACATAGAAACAGCTGCTCTTGAAAGCAAGAGGCTGGAGTACCAGCACAAACTCCATAAAAGCATAAAAAACTATCCTGCAAGATAGTACACAAAGCTACTGCTCCTCACAGCTGATTCCCAATGTCACATAATCTGGACATCCATTTAGCAGTTCAAACTGTGAGATTACTATTTCGAGTGCATAAATGAGTGCCCACCGTAATAAATCTATTCAATGTATGTGAGTTAGTACCTGCATTCGTATTTTTACCTGAAGGGAGGAGGATACCAGTCTGCTAGGCTCTGTTATACTGGAAGTAACAGCATTTTATTTAACATTACTTTATGTCGCTACCAGGAAATGGCTAAAACTTTAGGCTTTAGAAGGCTTTTAAGACTTCAGAAATTTGCTTACTTATACTGTATCCTAAAATCAGTTTTAATTATAGACATCACCTGAATAATGAAAGTGAGGAAATGGCTGTGACTATGAAGAGCTGGTGGAAATTATGACTGTGGTGACAAAACCATGAAATGATTGTGGGTTCCCAGCATATCTCCACCTCACAACACCTCCGCCAAACTACTTCCCTATCACTATCCAGCTTTTCCTACAACACTTATAAAAGCAAACACGAAACGAGACTCTCACATAAAAAGTCTATGTAGCATGAATGCACTTATTCAGGTCACCAACAGAGATGAAGACAGTGTCCTATCCACATCAGAGTTACACTGATTTGTAACAGTTGAGGATCTAGTTCTTTACATAAACTGTCATCTACTGCATGCAGATTTCACAGATGCAGGAATGTAAACACCACAACTGGAAGGTTAGTACTGAGCCAGTGACAGTTTCAAAGTGATAGATCAAGGAGAGATTTCTTATATGCTAATGTTTGTTCAGTTAATCAAATATGCAGAAGCATATTTTAGAGCCTTTCAGTGAAGTTGCTTTTTAAAGAACCATACACATTTTCTAGCTACCAAAACGTATTACATGTGCTATTATTTTCATTAAGTGCCCTGTAGACTTGGAAGTAACATACTTCTTCACCTTGTTTTTCTTGCATGGTATAGTGCAATAAATTGTTATAGTATTTTAGCCCTGTGAGACATAAGCTAAGATACCTCTCCATCTTTGGCTCTGCTGATAATTACATGCTTGGAAGAATGCCAGGGGAGAGTATGATATTTGTTATTAATATTTTCACTCCAAATATAAACAACTGTCTTCCTATATTTCACATGAGACAAGGCATGTGGTTAACAGGCATATCCTTCTCTTAATTATTTACACCAAAACCTTTGTTACTGGGACATCCAGAGGACAACTCCCACAATGTAAAGTTCTGTAGCTGTTCAAAAGACCAATGAAAATTATCATTTTGATTCAGTTTTTAGTGCTATATTAATATGCATATGACCTCACATTATATGATTTGGTGTTCCAGGTTATTTTGACATAAATACCTATAAATTTATTAGGATCTTAAGTATTTCTTATGATCAGAGGAAAATATTCACCCTGATACCTTTTTAGAGCTGGGTATACATGTATGTATTTTTATAAATTCACTATAGATAAATACAGACACACACATGTATGTGTCTGCACAGGTACAAGTTAAAAGATATTGTAATTTTTATTACAGAAAGTCACTGTCTATTGATAGCATGCATGTAAAATTCTGGTTGGTTTATTTTATCTGATGTGAGAATTCACAAGCATCTTTTGACAGAGAATACTGGGTATGCAGAATAGTGACATATAAACCCAGAGTGTAACTGTGACTGGCTACAGGGCAAGACCATTCCAATCACAATCTAATTGAGACTACTGGATATTTTCAACCTACTTTAAGTGATCTGATTTGTATCCTTTTTTTTTTTTCCTCAAAATAGAAAATTGTATTTTATCTGTTTTACATAGGAAAAATTGAGGCATAAGTAATTTGAAGATTTGCCCAGAATCAGTGCCTATACATGAGGCAGAATGAATTGGAGTTCCTACTAATTTAGCCCCTGACCATAGTAATTAAATAACACTGGCTTCTTGTGAAGCTGAAACAGGAAGGAGTGATACATTATCCTATTTCTTGAATAGTACCTGTAAATCGCATCATCATGCTTCAGCATAAACACTACATATCCCCCCTACCAAAAGGGGGTTTCCCCCTGACCTATTTGGTGGCTTACATGTCAGGAGGTGATTCTTTGTTTGTGCGTGTATGTTACTCATGATTTGATTGACTTCATCCTCTGGAAAAATCTTATCATTTGGATCCCTACTGTTCCCCTTCCCTTCTTGGGAAATCCTATTATATCTAAGCAGTCAGATGTTGGCTGTTCTTTTTTCTTCCTTAAGCAGGGATTAAAACAAAACATCTATGCCCTGTGTTCAGTTGTTGCTTTCCTGTCTTGTCTGTATATCACAAAGAATCAAAACTGGCAAGAGCTACAAAATATGGCGCAAAGTAGAGCACATCATTCAATCAACTGAGATAAGGGTAGACACAGAATTAACTTGAATTGAGTCAAGGAATCAGTGGCATACAGCATAGCATGATACGCATTGACTTATACTTCAATATGCGTTTATACTTAATTTAGGATTTATAGTTCTCACAGTGAACTTCTGTACGATTAGTCAAAACTGCACAATTCAGACTATATTGTCAAAGCAGTGTGTGAGCTATCAGTTAAGTGACTCTGGTTTAATAGGAATCCTAAACAAAACCTGCATAACACTTTTGAAATACATTTCTCCTACCAAAGAACTTCTAGCCTTTCTTTTTTTTCTTTTTTTAGACTTGTGGTATGGAACATAGAAGGCTTGGCTAAACATACATAAAGTTCTTAAGTTTAAAACTTCCACTTTTTTTAAGACTTCCACAGGCCTGCCTGCCCTTACAATCCTTTTAGAGCACGCAATAGTATCTAGCCCCACTGGTCCATGACTTACATAGCATCAGTGATTTAAATTGTGTTTTTCTATGTCTACACCCTGTAAGCCAGATACTTACACATATGTCAAAGGGGATACGGACTGCAGGTTTCCAACTGCTCTCTGACTTCCTTTTACGTAAAAATGACACCACTGAAAAAACAGTTTCAGCTTTTCTATCTGCAGATGGATTGACAGAGGGAGAATAAGTCAGAATGCGAGCAGGACTGTTTGCTATTCTTCCACTGCTGTACAACATAGCAAGCCTTCTGAGGTGGAGAGGGGATGATCAAACTTCTCCTCAAATTTTTTATTAGAAGGTATTTAGTGAAAATTTGTTAATTGTTTTGTATTTCACTGGGCTGTGAGTCTTCAAAGCTGCTGAACTCAAATTTAAATTTTCAGGTACCTGTGTACTGTGTTTGATCCTTTTAGTAGGTTGTGGTTTATATAAGAGATTCTTTTGCCTTTATAACTAAGCTTTTTATTTGTGACTCAGTCATACAAGTTTGAGACTTATCCTGCTTTTCTATGGCCTCTCATAAGTGTGTTACAAGTTTTGTTACTTTTTTAAGACATTGTAATTTGCTTCTGGAGTAAATTGAGAGGAAAGCATCTATTTCTAGCCCTTACAATTGTGGACAAAAGCCTGAAAATGTGAACAGTGTGCAGTATTAAGGATTAGAAAATTATAGGAAAAAATTAAAAAGCCCAAAGCTGTTATTAATTTTTTATCTCAAAATTTTTAAGCCCATCAGGAATTTTAGCCTTGAGGTTCACAGTGTGATATACACCATTGTGATATTTATGTAACCGTATGGACTTGCCAGTCTTTAACTTGGAACTACACTTTCAAACTTTTTACTTATTCTAAGCAGACTATGAGTTTACTAATGTTTTTAGTTCTCAAGATGACAGAACTTAGTTCTCCCTTAGGGAATTCCAATAACTTCCTAAGAACAAAGCAAATAATAGAAATAGTTATGTGAATTTCACTTTCTACCTATTCACCATATCCAAAAGAGAAATTGGCAGCTATTTGAATGATTCAAATCTGAATGCTTGCAGTGGTGGTATAATGATAACTTTTAAGTGTTATTATAATTGTGCCAATGATGCACCCTCTTGGCAGATGGGTTTAAATTGCTTTTCCAAACATTCCTTGGTGTTTCATACCGAGGTACAGATTTTCAAACCCGCAGACCAGAAGACACCTGGCTGACTATTCAAATAGGTAAAATACCATTGCCGTGGGATTTTGGTGCAAGGACCTTTGGATTTCACACTGGCACCTTTTAACATCTTTAAGGGGATGAGGTAAAAAGGGTTTTTCAAATACTGAAACAAACTGACACAGGTCCAAGGGCCATCAAATCCAGATGACTGAATGTCATTTCTCCTTTCCCACCTGTCAAAATACTGAAAATAAAATGGTCCATAGGTACCTTGCTACTTGTCTTAACTACTCCTCTCACCTTGAGTGCTAATTTCAGCCAGAAAGGGAGGAACTGAAGGAGAACTGGTTCATCAAATTAAGGACATTTTGGAGGAGGGTGGATCTTAAAGGGCTGTTTCTTCTCAGCTTTCTGTAGATACCAGTTACAAATGTAACTCTGTAGTTACATTTGTTTATTTGTTAATTACATTTGTAGTTACAAAAAGGCTGTTTTAAAATACAGCTTTAGTTTACATCCAGATTTATGTGTGTGTTTTTCAGTAATTATAGCTAACGAGAGACCGCTAAAGGAACAATGCAACAGATTGTCCCAATCCTTCATTCTCTGCACACATGTAACTGATCCAGTAAGGTGAAACATTTCTGGATTTGGGGTAAACACCACTTGAACTAACACTGTTAGCATTATTTTAAAATGACCTCTTGTCACTGTAGTCAAGGCAGGAGCTAACATCATTATGCAATACTGAGAACCAGCTGAACAGAAAGATATATTAATCATCTTTAATATTAAATACAACCAGTTCCTATTTCTAAACTTTGCAATACTGTATTTTAGGAACAAGTTAAAACATTCACCCTGGCAAGCTGTGAAAAACATACATATACTGAAATTAAAAACAGAGCAGAAATAAAGTGATAGGCTCTATATGCAGTTTACTAGGCAAGGTGATAAAATGATAAATGTTTGTGGTATTACCTACTTTACATATTTACATCACTGATACTTATTTTTTTTAATAAATATATACTCTCATTTAAAATATACACTATCTGAAAGTGTCTGGAATGTAAAACACATAATTTTGGTAATGACAATAGTATTACACAAAATAGAGGACTAGGCACCATAATCCTTACTAGGAACATGGAGTTTGTCTCATGTCCAGATTGGCTAGAAAACGTTTTTTTACCAGTGTTTAGTGATACTCAGTGCAGTGATTTTGTGAACTGGGTCCAAGAATAAAGCCTGAGACTGTTCATCTGTGAGGTGTTGTAGCTACTCCCAGCTATTCTGACTTGTATCAGAAATTGATGTATCTACCAGTGAATTTGCTCTCATCTATTATTTTTGTAATGCAGTAATCCAGACATCCATCTAGACATTAACAAAAGGTTAGTATATGTCTCCAGAACTCCTGTACCACAACATTTTTTCACCTTGATGATCATTTGCAAAGTAGTATGTCTGCTGATTTACTACTTCTGTTCCCTTTATCCATGCTCGTACACCATTGAGTGAAGCAGGGAGTCAGTAGTTAGCCCTTGGCCAGGACAGACAAGTTAAGAAGCACAGATACACGTCTGTATCTGTAACTTAATGAAGAAAGAAGACTCCATGATGCCTGTGGCAGGGATGAAATCTGTTAACAAGCATGCTTCTCTTTCAGGCTTCATCTGTGCTTCCCTGGCCAAAGCTCTCTGAGACAATTATTTGTACTCCGTTACATCTGGCAGCATTCAGGGAGGACAGTCCCAAAATGCAGAAACACTGTCTCAGGATACATGAATAGCCTTTGTATCTTATTATACTACATCCCTCCATCAGTTTAATCCTACAGTGGATTAAATATATGTGCTAATGTGGATTCTCCCAGAAATGTATTGCTTGCCATTTTACTTCCAGTGCTGACACATGACGTATCTAGCTCATGTGTTCTGGGGAACTTCCCAGTTAATTTTCCTAATATTATAGTGTGGGTGTTCCCTGATAATATCAGCTTCCATTTTTCTATTTTGTATTCATCAGAAGACAGAATAAACATCATACAATCTTTATACAGAACTGCATTAACAGCAAATGCAAACAATGAATCATATGTAAGTGACCTACAGGGAAAATGTAATATTAAAGTATTATCTCTTAAAAAAAATGAATAATTTGACTTTTTAAAATATGTTTACAAGTAATTTGTGAACAGGAAAATAAATACAATTCAGGTGTTTTCTCACTCACTGTAGTCTCTGGTTTATGCCATTCAAGTAAGAACAGAATTAAACCTATATACTTGACACTTATCTGTACTCCATCATTATTTATATATATGAAAAAAATGCTGAAAAGTCACACGTACTTGAATTTGGTACGCTAAATGTATGGTAACCATCTTGATATTTGTTGAAGGAAAATGTCTCTCTCCTGTTCCTCCAATACCATCTGCAAATTACTTTCCAGAGAAATACAATTATTCCAACTACATCTTTGGCATGGATGGCAGGCAGGATCTCATCTGAGCCTTCTTTCACATCAATGACCTGGTCTGCCCTTCACAGCAATGAACAATATTTTTGCCCTCTATGCAAAAGCAAAGATTAGCTACGAAGCCACTAGACTAGCACTTTGAAAGCTAAGTGCTCATCATAGTAATAGCCATTATAAAGTGAAATATTTTAAATGCACTTATTCTAGATATTCATAACTCTCATGTAAATGAAATAGCATTGTACATTTCATGAATAGCAAATACCAATAAGACATACATATTTATCTGCTTTATTACTGTTCTCTGTCAGTCTTGCTCTAGCTTCATGCTATACCATGAGTCCATCGACTCACAATAGCTTTGTAAAGGACCAAACCTAAACTAATATAAATATACTTCTTAAACAGAGGAAAGTCTTGCAGATCCATTATCTCATGCCACAACTTGGCTTCTATGTTGCAGTTATTTTGTGAACTAATGGACTTTCCTTGCTGATTTTTACATTGATGGTCTACATGGGCTGTTTCAAGATATATCTCTTTTTCAGATGAAAAGGTTACTATTCTTTCAAAATAAAGTATGCGGTATACAGTCAGAGGACTAGACTGGGTTAGTAACAGAAATCTAATCAACTGTTCTCAGTATTGGAAATTCAAATGGCACCTTTTTTTTTTCTAAATGGAAAGTTATCCTTGCTGAGAACATACTCAGTGATATTAATAATCTTACATTCAACAAATATCTGTCACTGCAAAGGATTTCAAAGCCATTTACAGAATGAAAGACAAGCTGAACTGGTCGGATGCAGCCCTTGTTTTGAAAGTTTCTGACACTATCCTCCTTCAACTGGAAAGACATGCAGATAATATGAAGAGGTTCACCTTCTGACTGAGAACAACTCATTCTTGAATCATGGAGGGTGTGAAGAAAAATGGAGAAGTCATCCAGAGAGCATGTAAGTGTGTGGAAAAAGCATCAAGTCTGAGCTAACATCCCTATGTGTGATGGTAGCCACCCTTGCATGGCATCTAGTTCCATGGTGCTGTACAAAATACTGCAGAGGAAAGCAGTGAGGGACAAGCTCATTGAGATACTGACTTACTGGAAAGCAGGACAGGTTGAAAAGAAGTCCAGAGTGACTGATTCACACAAGATAACACAGTGCTGCGTAGAATTTGTCAGTCTCAAATGCAGTAAGAAACAGTTCTCCATAACATGTCAGGAGAAAAATTCTGAAGAAAATTGGACAGTGTGGACATGTTGTTTTGGGTCTCCGCTAGTTCAGACTCCTCTGCACAATGCCATATTGTGAAAAGCACTCAGATCTTCTGGCACTTGGAACAGATCAGATGCTTATATAAACCTCAATTCATGCTTCCTGCTGTAAAGTAGGGTACTGCTCGCTTATGAGAAAGGGCTATATTTTGCAATAATAGTCTGGGTTTGGAGCATGCTTTGTGATGTGCGTTCATATGGGAAGGAAGGTTATTTGACTCAGTAATACATTCTTTTTAAATTCTGGGTTTTTTTCAATGACTGTGTAACGTATTATATATTCGTTTCAGAACAGGAAAACAATAGTATACGCATGGATATAGGTTTATGCTTCTTTTTTCACTTTAACTTAGAGTAAAACTACTTTTAAATACTACAGGTAGGTAGGTAATCACCTTGGAGTCAGCATGGTGACTGTATCATCACTGTGTATATCACAAGCCTTGTGCTTATGAAAGATATGGAAGTCCTTTATTCCCTTTAGAGCGTGACTCCTATACACTCAAGCTTCTGTTTTATGCTCCCTTCTGCCCACTACTCAGCGATTCTCCTCCCCTCCATAATTAGGGTGCAAGATAAATCACTTCTGTTTACACAGAAATTTATTGGTTTAGTTCCATTACTGTGAGCTTCCTGGAAGCACATGCTAGTCTTCCTCATCACTTTTGAAGCAATGCAAAGTTACATGTCAGCTGGTTTGGCCACCTTGCAATCAGAAAGCAGGTCACATCCCTCCTAGTTATGGATGGGGGATGATTTTGGACTGAAAAGCTGACAGGCTGTGACCAGCTTAAAAATGTACCTCTTCTGTCTCTTGCAATTACATTCCTTCATGAAGCCACAGTGACCCAGTGGTATTTAGAGGATGAGTTACATGCCTTTGCCTTTTCATATAAAGATTCAGGACAGGAAAAAACAGAAAACCTTCAGGGAAAGCCATCTTGTGGCTACTGGCAAAGTAGTTCCCTTACAGTCACCCTTGAAAGCAGCCCGCTACCACTTGAGAAATATATTCAAAATCCTTTTTCTTAAATTTCATCAATTTCAAAACGTAACCTGTCCAGTCAATGGATAAATCTCGTTTAACTCCTGCGTTGTACACGTGCCTGAAACAAAGGCACATTCCCAGAATCATTCCAATCATAGGGTATGTAAGGGAAGCAGTATACTGTTTAAGCATCCCAGTGTTATAACACTAATGAAAGCTCCAGTTATCCCAACCTACTGCAATATTGCTTGTTTTGCAGCACATCATTTCAGTAACCTTGCTTTGCTGAACCACTTGTGATTGATTGCCACTATAGACAACAGTGCTGAAAGTGTCACTCACACACTTGCATTTATATTCTGTTCTCATCCACCTAACAAAAAGAAATACTTGCATATTTTTGACAATGATAAATTATGAGCCATTGAAGAGAGCAAAGACTTAGTTACTCTTTTAGAAAATCACATCCTGGACAAATATCTGCATGACACAGAGGATTTGACAGGGAACACAGACAGTAGCAAATGAACAACAGCAAGGCTGGCAAGTAACCTCATTTCACTTTCCTTTCCAGCCACACTGAAGGTTATCACAGGTCTTGTGTTCTCTCATAGGACAGTAGAAATAGTAATATTGCCTACAGCAAATCAGACGAGGATAGGTAGTAAATGAACTTCAAGACTCATGCAAAACATTTAGTCTCCTTAATTTCTGGTTACTGTTTTGCAATTGGAATTAAATGGCTCAGTTATGAAGACGAGAAGCAGTTTGGCAATCCATGATAACAAACTAATGACCTTCTAAAATAGTGCTAGCCAGAAATTTTCCAATCAAGATGTCCATATGTTGTATTCGAATTTTTTTTTCGCCTGGAATATCTCAACTTGATAACCCTTCCTCAAACATAAGAAAAAATAATACACAAAACTGGACCCAACTGCTCAATCCATTCCTTTTAGTCCATTGCTCCCAAAAGCTGTAATTTCACTTGAAGCTTAAAACAGAAAACAGACATTTTTGTCAAAAGAATTCCAGAGCTCCCTGGTGTTCAGCATTGGTTCTTATGATCTCATATAATCAAAACAAACCATTAAAAAGGAATTCTAGAGAAACAAGCAGCTACATTAGAGGCTACATTTACAAATAGCTTAATTCCCTATAATTGGATTACGTGTTGTAACTCACCAGTTCTATACACTGGCCCATAATACTTTTTCTTATTATTTTATGTATCGCTTATCCAGTATAATGAAGGTAGACATTACGGAATATATCAACCACCTAGAAAGAAGTGACAAACATCTTCAGTGCAGCCAATTCCCCTCTCAGGAGGACTCTGATTCTTGGGTACGTCTCTTTCTCTTTCCACTGCTAAGGATAAAACATGGTGTGCACTGGAGAAACAAATATTTACGTAAGCCTATATGTCCCTATGATTATACACAGTATCTTATAAATGTGGGTTCCAGAACAGTAATAGCTTCAATTTGCTTTATGACAGCTATATTTCTATAAAGAAATATGCAACCATTAAGACTTTTGGTAGCAGGTGATAAGCAGCGATTTTACTCCATTGCAAGGGGAATAGTAGCCAATTTGGGGTAGTCCCAAGATAAAGCTCATATGAATATTTATTAACAAGATCATTCTGAAACCACTGCAACAGATACTCCTTCCCTATCCGTGATAATAGTTGATATAATGCAAATTTCTTGACAGCACAGGTGGTTTTGTACCCTGACTCCTCTCTTGCAGACACCAGAATTAACATGAGGCCTGTGGAGTTACTCACGAGTTAACGTGGTTACAAATCAGAGGAGAATCAGTTTAAGGGTTTCCTTTTTCTCATCATCTGACACAGATGTTTAGTCATATAGTTGGTTTCATTGTTAAAAAAAGAATTACAAAAGAAAGCTCTCCACCTAGCTACTAAGTTAAGGACCTTTTGCAGGTCATTTTGTCTATGACCTTGATAAGTTCAAGAAATTCCTCTCAGAACAGAGCATCTATATTAATATGTGAAAAAGAAAAGAAAACACCTTTTATTTAGTACATATTTTTTATCACACATGTCTCTACCATCTCTTGTGACTTTCAAAGACTGACATCTTTACTGGAAAACTCAAAAAGTAAGGATGACATTCCCAATTGATGCATATAACCTAGTTTATACCATGTCATAACAGAGGCCCAAACTGTCTTTTCTGTAAATGTGGACACTGGGAATTTCTGAAACCTTGATAAGGCCTGTAAAGGGCCATGCTTTGGTAATACTGCAGAAGTCAAAGTTATGACTGTTACTGAGCCCTGAGAATAAGAAAAGATTCCTAACAAGGACAAATCCATTATAAAGAAAACTATATTCTAACTTTTCCACCTAATTGAAAAAAAAATAAAAATCTGCATTTAGAAAATATCTTTGATACAGTGTTAATGAAAAAGAATTCTTAATAGCCAGCTAAGAAGCTGTCATGCCATGAACCAGAAAGGACAGAGCAACCAATTTTTACTTTGAACAGATGAAGTCAGGCAGCTAAATCTGCACATGGACATGCCTTGCCAGTAACAATAATATTTTCTGCACAAAAAACATCATGCAAAGTAATGGGGTTAGTCATACAAAAACAAAATGAGTACATAAATAAATCGTGGATGGATCCGAGCCATAAATGTTTGAGTGGGTGCTTCTGTGTTTAAACACTTACTGAAAACTACTGCAAAAATCTGAGCTGTACATGACATTACTTCCATTTTGGAAATAATAATAGTATCTTCATGTTCTGCATGAAAATAAAAAACAAAGTTTGGTTGTCTTTTTTCAAGTACCAGACTCCTCCAGTTCCCAAGAAAGCTTTTTGTTTTCAAGCACAACACCTCTAGTCCCCAAAGTAATCAGAAAGCCTCATTTCAGAAAAAACAGCAGCCAATGGATTAAAATAGCTGTCATGGCCAAATCTTGCTTTATCTTCTTTATAAACAGTTTCAGAAACTCCTCTGTTGAAAAATTCCAAACCAGTTTTACTGCAGTTTCACTGCGTCCTTTGACTGCTTGAGTTCATTAAAGAGTTAAGCAACTCGTAACTCATTAAAAAAACAAAAAGGAAAGATCTTATTTCTTCATCACCCTTTCAAAGTTACTTCATACTGTCTACAACTTGCAGTCTAAACACTACAACAAATACATATCAAGCCAACTTTCAGCTTCAACAATCTCAGCTTTCTGAAAGTGTCACTTCCCATCATCAAAGTAATGACCATTGTATTTTTCAAAACCATTATTAGTCTGTTTTGTATAACACAAAATATAAGGTACTGTCTAACTTTTTTTTTGGTCCTTTTCCTACAAATTGCCACATTTGCTATAACGGTCACAGTGACTAGATCCCACAGTAACAAAGGCAGTCAATATTTTTCTTCTAAATCCTCTTAAAAGTTCCCAAAATAAACTGGGATTTTGGAGGGACAACATAAAAAAATTCCTGATCAACTCTGGCAAACTAACTGCATCCAGAACTTCTGAAGTCAAAAGCTTAACTGTGAGTGCCAGCATTAAATCCATAGAAGGATGCATCCTACAGAAACACTAAGCAGTAGTTTTCACATATAATTTAAAATAGGGTAGGATCCAATTTCTAGTTCTTAAAATTATTACAATTTATGGTTTAGAGCAAGAGAGAAAGAGAAGAGTAGAGATAATGCAGAAAAGGAACAGCAGCAAATGAAGGGGAAAAAAGTTAACACTGTAGTTTTTTTCTCCTTCACTAAACACTTCCTCTACTTTACCAGCTTGGAATTCAGCGCTACAATCTTGCTTTAGGTATTGGATCTAATTGCAATAGCAGCTGGTAACAATTTCTCAACTCTACTGAACATAAAGAATATAACAGTGTATAAAATTAAAGAGTATTGCTTTTGGCAAGCAGAACACAGTAGTAGTTCTATTGCTGGGCTGGGGTCAGCCCAAGAATGCGGCGGCAGCTGTTGGGAAACTATCATTCAAATTCAGGACAGGTACATGCACCAAGGGTAGACTTTGGAGAGAGCAACGCAGCAGAATGGAGTGCTGAAGTCTCTGGGTGAAACCACAAAAACGAGACAAAACTGCAAGGAAACAAACATTGAATAATGCTTTCATTAAATGTGTCAACTGCTGTAAGGGGTGGAAACATTTTTTTTAAAATATGATTATGCTGACAGATATTGATATCTAGAACTACGCAGATGCTGCTTTGCATATCATCAGAGAGATTATCTGTAAGAGGCATGGTTAATTCCATTTTATGGACAAATGGTGAGGCCAGAACAGAGCAGAACACCTCTCAGCACGGTCAAATCAGATGTTATGGTACTGAATTATGAGAAGTTGAACCTATACAGAATAAGAAATACATCTAAATATCAAAAAAAGAGAAAGCATTACGTGAGTCAGTGAAAAAGAACACTGGTTTTGACTGGCATTTTTATGGTGGTTTTGTATCTTAAAAATGCAAAAATGTAAGCACTGGAGTGGTAAAACCACATTTACCCAAGTCTTGAGTCCCTGTGCCAGTCCTACCACATCCTGGACATTCTGCTTCAGTAAAGTTTGCTTTATGTTTTAATAAATTAATAGATCTAAGAACAGAATTCCTGGACAACACAACTAAAATGATACCTGTTAAACAGACAGCACTCTGCACGCTTGAGCCCAGAGTCGATCAAAGTGGCGATCTAGCACCCCGAACTTTAGGCAGGCCACAGATGTTGCTGATAAAACAAGGTTTGATTTATCCTCCAATTCAGGACCCATTGTAATAATGGGCCATTTTTTTCTGAAGGAAATTACATGATGAGGTTAGACCACATTAGATACTGGAAAGGTAACATCTGAATTTCTGGTAGTGGCAAAGAGATCTGAAAAATTTAAAGAAAGCAACAGTTTCTACTGGACCAGGGAGAAGAGCAAGAATCTGCTTGAACTGTAGTACAATGACAGCCAGATAGAACAGACCTTGAGCCAGCTGGGTGGTGCTGGGTACATGTTCCTTTCCCAAAATCTAGTCTTCAAGTCGTTCTGGGCAAACACATCACAAAACTCACCTTGGATGACAGATGTTTTTATAATAGGCAGCAATGCTGCTGACAGAGACAATGACATGGCAATTTTGTATACTTTAGGTTTTTCACAAAGCAAAATGCAGCTAATTCTGGAACTGGTATCTAAAACCCAAGTGAGTGTAAGACAGCTGTCAGCTTGGGCTAGGAGAAGACAGGCAGCTCTGTGAGAGCCTTCAGTCGAGTTAGTATTTCTGAAAAGCTAACAAAGCCAAGGGATAGAATGAAATGTGTGTATGGTCTGCAACAAGGACCTGCTGTAGGAAGAATGGTTTATGGGACTGACTTTGGGCCTGTGTGTCAGGACACCTGGGCTTAATTTTGGTCAAGCCACAGACTACCTCTTTGCCAGGGAGATAGCTGGCTTTGCTTTATTTCTCAAAATGTAATTCAAATTAAATTAACATTATGATTTTGTTCCCAGCCAAAAATATTTTGTAAAAGAGTGAATAACTTTGAAAAAATTAAAGCATTTTATACCTTATCTTAAAATTGTATTTAAAAGCATGTAACATCTTAATGAGTACTAATATTAACCTAAATAATGAGGTAGATGTTGAACTCTGGCTTTCTAAATATTTTCTGTCACTATGCATTAGCCGTGGAGCTGACTATTCCCTTCCAAGTTGCCCTAAAGAGCGCAAAATCATACTGGATTGCACAGCCTTTTTTCCAAGTCACATGAGGTAAGAAATCATAGAAGACTGCATCTGCAACCTTTGATACATTTTAGTCGAAAGGGTGCCTTTTTCATTTTAATCAAGAGGGCAAATTATTGGGTTGTAACACAGAAACGCTGTCTTAAAAGCTCTTTGCACATGTGACTGTGCATATTTTAATTCCATGGTTTCTCTTAATTTACCTAAAATACCACAAAGTTTAGCTTTTCTAAAATACTATTGTCTTGTACCCTCCCAATGCCATAGAAATAAAAGTAGCTAGCAAAGACTGAAGTAGGAAAATAGCTGGCTAATAAAGGGAGAATCTTCCACTAAATAGAACTAGCATTTTCCATACATCTGCCTTCTTTTTTCACATGCCAACTACCCCACTTAAGTAAACAGAAATATTTGTAGCAATATATTTTTCATTCGTGCCTAATGAGACTCTTAGACCACTATAAGTTTGCTTATTCGGGCCTCAGCCAAAGTACTGCTTCATACAAAAATGGTCCTAAGAATCTGCTTATGATTACAATTCTATTTCTTGTGTCCTCATTGGGATCCATGCCCTGAAAAACAGACCACTATTCTTTTTCACTCCTAGAAACTAAGCACTTTGCAGGTTCTATTCCAGCAGTATATTTATTTTCTGGCTTTCAGTCTCAATATTAAATACAGGTGTTTCGTGTAGGTTCAGTGTAGAGGATATGTTTCTGAAAGAAAAGGGAGAATTTTTTTCAAAGAAGTAAAATCGCAGTAAGTTTGAAATTGTTGCTTGAATGGAGGCTGTTGGTCCTTCTCTTACAACATTAACCTTTCTATAAAATGTATTTTGCTGTTGCATTTGTCCTGATTTCCTTTGGGATAAATTGCTCTGAATGTACCACAGGGTATCAAGTATACAAAAGTCTCTACCAGATCATGATGAAAGGCTCAGTATCCCACGGCTCATTAAACTCTGAGCTTGGTGTTGGTGGTTCCCAGGGACGGGAACATTTTCATGGTACCAGAATATGCTCTGATACAGAAGCATCACACAGCTCTTTATTTTGGGAGCACAGGCTTTAAGACTCTTTTTGTACTAAAAATCGACTTTCATATTTTCTACTCACATTGAAGTCTGTTGCCTTCTTAGTGGATGTGGGCAAATGGTTCGTAGGAGAGAAACACCTCCAGTATGTTCTGAATTTCAATTTAGTAAGAGCATAATTTGTTCAGCTTTGGTAAGGTCTCAGCTGGAATACTAGATCCAACTTGGGAAGCAATGATAATGACGAATGACTAAACAAATTAGTATTGATTAGTCTAAAGAAAGAAGACTGAATGGCTAGCAGTCTTATGGAATTCTATAATAGATGCAGAGACAAAGGGTAGTACCTGTTCTACATGTTGGATAAGACAAGAAGCTGTAGGTTTAAAATACATGAAGGAAGATCCAAAATAGATGTTAAACACAAAGTTTTTAACAGTGAAGCCTTGTTTCATTGGCAGTTCTTGAAAACTTCAACAGAGAGCAAGCTTGAAAAAGTGTCTGGCAGGAATGGCACAGGTTACCCCAAAGAGGGGCAACCAGCTGCAATCTGCACCTCCCTTCCGTCTCTTCTTAGCAGCAGCTGCCTCCCATATTCCCCGGAGTGGAATTATCCATCCTTTTACAATCCTCACAGTTTGAAACTCTGATTCTAATGATAGCTTTCTTTTCAATAATCTGAAATTGTCCTCACATTTTGTTTCTATTGTATGAATAAGACTAAAATATACATAAAGTGGCACCTGCAATACTAAATACATACCTTTTACCACAGAGCCATAAACTTCAGTTACTGCTTTTAGCTTAGCAGATGAACAAACTCATGCACAATATACACTTCATAACCTTTTGCTGAAATTTTCAGAAAGGACTAATGAAATGATGTATTTATATGCCTGTTTTTCAGTTTCCTCTCTTTCACACTGTCTTAAAACAGGAAATCCAGTCTTCAGTAAGGCTTAGGCAGCTGAGAGAGAGTTTTTGATAATATTTTCACCAGGTTATTCACGGAGCTTCTATTAATCTAGACCATGCTTGGAGAGGGCAAAGCAAAACACAAATGCCAGAAACTTATCAAATTGTTTATATATAATTATAATATGAAAAATAAGAAGGATCCACTCAAGCCAGCTTTTAATTTAGTTTACTGGTTAGATATTGTCCAAGCTGACTAATATCCAGTGTGAGCTGGAACCAATAGCTGAGAAAGCCAACCAAGTTTTGGCTATGGAACTAAGAAGTTGAAAACATTATCAGGAAGATACTGATTTCAGAGGCCATTTTAGATTCAATATATATTAGCATAAATCTCTTAATCAACAGAAATAGCTATACATCAAAATATCAAACTATAGTGTAATCCATTTCTTCCGGATTGCACTGTGATCAGATACTCATCTATGAAAATCATTTTACTTCCACTGATTTCAAGGAAATGTTCCCATTTACACCGGTTGAAAGTTTAATTCTATTGAGCATATGTCCTTATATCTCGAATAAAGGTGTTTCCCATGTATCAGCTAGAATTTTTCTCTGATGATCCATAAAGAGGAGAAACAAACGTTTTAAGGCATTCTTGAAATGGTCAATGATTAAGCTATCTGCTGTGTGAGCCCTTCCTTCAGCTTCTGTTTTTCTTGTTTTGTTAATAGCCTTTCTCCTCCTCTGTTTCCCCTAAAAATTGTTGTGTTCCTCCACTCCAGGTTATCCTCAATGGAAAAGAAATTGGGCCAAATTAATTTCAGGTAGGATTCCAACAAAGTCAGTAAGATTTCACTGTAGATAAACTCAGCCTATTTAGTTGAAAGAAGGCTTTGACTCTACTTTTAATCTTTCATTTTATAAAGATTTAGCAATCTATTTCCATGATACTTTGCTTTTTTGGTTCAGCAAAACTATTATTTGTATTATCAGGAAAAACAAAATGTCATGATCAGAAGCCTCCTTTTTGACTTCATGTTTACTCATGCTTTAGTTCTCTCAGCCAGCAACACAGCTGGCCAATTTAATTATCTTTACAGGCATACTATGATTTAGATATTTCAGTCCCCAAACTGATCAAGGGTTGGTGCTTTCTAAATAACTAAGGAGCCAGAGCTTCTAACTGACAAAGAAAACAGCTGAAGAATTCTAAGACTTTTCATCAACTTACAGCAGGTACTGTGCATTAAACTTCCCTTCTCTGTGTTAGGTATTATTCTACTAAGAGTACATATTATAAGTGTTGTACTGTAAAAGCAAAGATAAATAAGAAAAGAATCACGGACAAACTATGACAGTAAAACATTGCTCAGGTTTTCATAGGCCATCAACACAGATTTTTATTCTATTTCCTCTGAAAGTTAGTTTTATATTCAGTGATTTCAAAATCAGGCACCTTAATGTAATAGAAATGTTTACAAATCAGCGCAAGACCTACCAAATATTTAAAAAAAAAAAAAAAAAAAAAAGAAGAAAGCATATCTCTATTTTTAGAAAGGTAACTTTTTGAATTTTTCTACCCTGACCTGCATTTCTCACAGACAGACATGAGATCCAACATGTTAGGAGCATTTTTGCTAAGTAAGCAAAAGAACAACAGTAACTAATCAGTATGAGAGTAAATCTAAGCAAAAGATTTGGTAACTTACTTAAAATATAACATTTAACTTTATCTTCAGGAGGCAAACAATGCATATATTTTAAGAAAAATTCAAATCAGCAGAACCTGAATAGGGTTTAAATCAATAATTGTAAACTTCCTGCAGGTAGACTACAAAACACAATAAATTCAATGCACATTAAGTACATATAATAGTGATTTTTTTTTTATCTAACTCCCGAGTCCAAAAACTTTTTTATACTGACATAATTAATTTCTCTCTTCAGACTATGTTCCTTAACAACCTCTCCCCTAATTCCTGATGTTTCTTCTGTTTTACATAAATGAGAGGGTTTTTTCATTAAGTATACATTAGCTGTGAAGAGGAAGAAGAGAAGGAGGAAGAGATTTGGTGAAGAGTATAATCATTTTTGTCACGGATATTTCTCTTCATATTTTATGGCATATTTGCTACTCCTGCATTAAACTATTTAAAACTCTCTTATTTGTACTTGATCTGCTTCATAGTCAATATTAATTTCTTCACTGTTAGTTCCATTGATTTGGAAAACAGATCTAGGGATTAAAAAGCCATTCGAAATTGCACGAAAATATCTCTAGAAATTATTCTATTGACATCCTATTTTCAATAGAGGTGATATGGGTTTGGGCTGATTCTCCTTTCTTTTCTTCTTTTGGAAACTGTTGTGAGAGGAAATAATTATAAATGTATTTGCTCTTGCTACTTAATCCCTATTTGAAAATCATAATGCTTTGTTAGGGATACCATAATCACCACCAGCAACTAGCAATGATGTTGAATAATCATCACTGTATTTTTGTTGTAACAATTCATTAAGGATATAAGGAGATGGTTGATTAGACATTCTGCTCCATCCCAGTGGGAAGAGGACTAGAGGAACCATCTTGCAGTGTATTGAGCTCAACTCAGAAAGGAGTACAAGGAGAAAGACAGGGGAAAAATCATGGCTGCTGACTCATTCTTCCTTACAGAATGAATGAGAAAGCAATAATAAGAGCACTGCTGAATTCCTCTTGTTCAAGAATCTTTTTCAACATTGGCGGGAAGGTATTATCACATAGGAATGCAGAGTCTCTTCCCTCTGCCCTGCACGTTAACTCTGCTTCTTACATGTCAAGACATGCCTTTGTCAGAGCTTTCTTGCACTTGTCAATCCTTTAAGTAGAAAAATTAGATGGGAAAGCAGCACAGTGTAAGATGTGTATTCCATGAATATTGCAGTACTGCCCAATCCTTACCCATTGCTAAATTCCCAGAGTGAAATAAAAATTCATCATCTATGGGACTTCTGTACCTTGTACAAAAGAAAACTAGCCATATTTAATGCCCTGAAAAATTACACTAAAGGCATGTAGATAGGAGGAGAGAGACAACCTTTTCCTAATTTCAAACATAACCAAGCTGTCTGAACTTAAAATTAACCTGTGTTCAACATGTACTATTAGATTCTCGCTTTACTGCATGAGTTACATACCTGCTTTGCAACAGACATTTAGCTTAGCACTAGATTTTTAATGAGTTAAGAAGTTAAAAGCAAAAGAGATTCTCAAAGCCTGAAATTAAATGAAATAGGGTTTGTCTTCAGAGATCAAGACATTTTATTGGGAATGAAAGGTATCTTTCGACCAGGCTTTTCATATAACATAACACAGGTGCAACAAAAGCTAAAATAACATAAACAGGACCTATTTCCACTAAACCCACCTCTACTTCCTAAAGAATCACTGATTCCTTAGACAGTCCTAGACAACTTTATTTCTCTCCCAGCTCATTTTTTTATATCCTGTGGGGTGCAGTAGTTCAGTACAGCCAAACGCTTTTATATTTCCCTAATGGCTGGGTTCCCTGCATTAATATCCCAATGGGATATAGTGTTACCGAACTGCTTCTGCTGCATTTTACTGGTGAAAATGAAAAATTATCCTATTTTCTGCTAAGGGAGAAGAAAGAACTTTAACTATTTCAGTTACTTATCATTTGAAAATTTATTCTCAATGTCTGAAAAGTTGAAAGAGTTGTCCATGCTTACCAGTTTTAAGGTAGGATTTCATCCTCTGAATCCAGTAAACAATTAGGTTTTTAAAGTGAGCCTCAGGCATCTAAATTTTGCCTACATGCTCAACTATGCCTATGAAAAGTTCCCCGTAGATGCAAGTCTGAAAGTGCTTCTGTTTTTTTTTTTTCCCCTAAAATTTCCAGAAAGCTTTTTGATGCACCCTCACAACTGTTTAACTTTGAAAGGCTCTCTCACAGCCCTCCATCAGGAATCATAAGCTAAGCATTCCTACAGCTTGAGTTTCCATAATAGCCTGCTTTGGTAGACACTTGCAGGAAACACCCAACACAGATCAACACGGATTGGGTTTTCTATGAATTCTAGCTGCAGCCTTGAGTAATTTTTAATTTCAGGTGTTATGATCCCTAGTATACAGAAACCCCATACTCAGAATACTTGATCACTACAGAAGAGCAGAGTTCAGAATCAGTTATATCATATTTTCCACCATTTGAAGTGTGTTGGTTTTCACTGGGGTAGAGTTAATTTTCTTCACAGTAGCTGGTACGGGGCTATGTTTTGGATTTATGCTGGAAACAGTATTGATAACACAGGGATGTTTTCGTTATTGCTGAGCAGCGCTCACATAGTGTCAGGGGCTTTTCTGCTTCTCAATCCACCCCACCAGCGCATATGCTGGGGGGGCACAAGAAGTTAGGAGGGGAGACAGCCAGGACAGCTGCCCCCAACTGACCACAGGGATATTCCACACGATGTGATGTCACCCTCAGCATATAAAGCTGGGGGAAGAAGGAGGAAGGGGGGGATGTCCAGATTTATGGCATTTTGTTTTCCCAAGTAACTGTTACACATGATGGAGCCCTACTTCCCTGGGGATGGCTGAACACCTGCCTGCCCATGGGAAGCAGTGAATGAATGCCTTGTTTAGCTTTGCTTGCATGTGGCTTTTGCTTTACCTACTAACCTATCTTTATTTCAACCCATGAGTTTTCTCACTTTTACCCTTCTGATGCTCTCTCCCGTCCCACTGGGGTGGAGTGAGCAAGTGGCTGTGTGGGGTTTAGCTGCCGGCTGGGGTTAAACCACAACATGGAAGAGTGACCTAAGTAGGGTGAGTTTGACACACAATATTTTTAGTAATCATATGCACTCTACATGGCTATCTCTGAAGTATTATCTCAGAGAAACCATGGGAAGAAGCACAGTTCTATAGAAGGGTGCTCTGACAGTTGGAGCCTGGTCTGTGGTGCTCTTCCTAGCGCATACCACTGGATTGCTCAGCAGAAATATAAACACAACCACAAAATAATGTTTAGCCTCTTTTTTTTTTCCTCTTTCTCTCCTAGGAAGTAGGAGATACACATTTGAAATTGCTTACAGAACTTGAAACCAGGCCTCTTGATCAAGCGTTTTAACTGCTGAGCTCTAACACTTCAAGCAAAGGCAACTGGGGACTTCCATTCAGGCTTAATTTTTTTATTTATTCAGTGACTTTAAACTTTTTTTGCACTTTTTTGCCTTGTGTCATTCTACCAAGCGGTTCCATGTGGAAATTACTCCAGTGGAAATGCACAATTCCATATAGCTGAAGGGGACTACCTGCACAGAGTAGTAGAGGCTCTAAATCCTTACATATTCCACCCATATGGATGCCTTTATTAATATACAGCATTTCCTTCAATTTTTCAGTTAGCTTATTTTATTATAAATTAAACCTCCAGTGCTCCTTTATGTGGAATTATTTCTCTCTTCATGCTTCTGTTAGCTATTGTACTTAAATCAATGAAAGCAAATACATAGCAAGTCAGCCATAAACTCCTTCAATGCTTTGCACTATATGGAAGCCAGGTTTCTGATAACTACTTCTATCTCAGAATATTTTAAGATCAACTGTAACAACCACCCATCATAGTAATCCTCAGTACCTCTGAAAGTCCAATTCTGCACCAGTCTATAAAGCAGTGAGATGAAATAGAGAAGGATGGATTATCTTGAACTGTTAACTGTAATACAGGACAAAGAGGTTTGGAAACCTTCTATTATATCAGGCAGAAAGAGCTATATAGAAAGGATAAATCGAAAATGAAGTAGTAAATAAATATAAAATAAATTTGAAAGTTAATTTTAGTAAATATATTTTTATATATAAATTATATATGCATACTTACATTAAGTAAAAGTAAATCCCAGTGCATGGATTAGAAGTATAGATATGTGAATATACAAAGACTTATTTATAAGGACTGATTTTAAGTATTGCTGATTAGCTGTAACTCTTAGAGGGTTTTAGTAGATCTGCTAGAAACCTCTGCAACACCAGGCTCACAAGTTTGTTGTCTGTGCAATCTCACATGAGCTTAAAAGTTATTGATACCAATAATACAGCATTCAACAACACTGCAGACTAAGACTCCTCCCTTACAAAACAGGTGCAAGGAATACTTGAGCCAGGAAGATATATTCAAAAGGGAAACAAACAGTTCACAAGCAAAAGAGAGAAGGAAATGAGTCTGACCTTGCAGTTACAAAGGAGCATATTCGTACCCAAAAGACTTCCTAAAGTATACAGCTAGCAAGCACCAGCACCTCTTCCTATGTATTTAGTTCATGCCTCAGTCACTCCACATAGTCCCCAGAAGGAACCACAGCATAGTTCTAGAGGGGCTGTGGGGATACACAGTTGAGAGGGATCACTTGACAGCTGGATCCAGGCCCAGCAATCATGAAGGATCTACACAGCGTATTCCAGAAGAGCTCACAATACATCTACATTCTGTATATTCAAACCCCACAGGTCATAAAGCAACATACTATGACAAGTTTAAGACCTACAAGAAAGGCAAACCATAATACAGTATTGGAAGACAGCAGAAAAAAAATCAAGACCAAAATTCTAGAACAATATGGGAAGAAGGAACTTGGTATGTCTGCTAAGGCACATTTCATAAACCATATTAGGTACAGAAGCAATGCTTCATGCTATACAATTCATGCTAATTTGCAATAAAGTACTTCTGTAAAATTTTCTCAAGAGTTAGTTCTAACTGCCAATTTTTCAGCCATCGAACATTTCCTTAGTTACAACAGAAACAGAATTAAGTTCATTCTTAAGAACAATTAAAAATTCCCTATGACTGACTACTATCTCTAAAAATGAGATAAGGAAAAATATGGAGGTGGATTTCATATAAACCATGTAACTCAAAGAAACCAAATAATTCACATAATAAAAGATATATCAGACTCACATGGAAGGATTTATTACCTCCCTTGCAATTTACATCCCCTAATAGAAGAATAGAAGAATTCTTAGCAGACTATTTTAAAATTCCTGAGGATTTCACAGGAGATGTTGCAAACCCAGGGTAACAGAAGTTTAGAGATAAAGGATGAACTTTACTATAAAGTCAAATAGGTGGTCAGATGGGTGGTTTTAGAAAAGGAGGAGCTTTCTAGATATCCTTCCAGGAGACAGGATAAATCCATTCTGCATCCTACCAGACTTGTCAGAACCTTATGAAACATTGAAATTCTCTGGAAAACATTTTTACCTTTTTTCTGACCAGCTCTATTGTTAATCTTTAATTTTTCTAATAAGATGAAATGATATTGTAGGCTTGTCTAAATTCCCTAAATTCCTTATTTCTTTTAGTAAAAATTTTGGGTTTGTTTTACAGACACTTGACTAACTGGATCCACTATTTTTCATTGTTTGACACACACTTTGCACTCCTCCCTACCCTGTCGTCTTGAACAGTCTACAGAAATTTGTGGTATTTCAGAAAGAACGAGCATCCATTTTGCAACATCCCATGTAAAACACCTTGTAAATATTCTTATTAAATGTCATTACCCACATTTCCTAAAATTATTTGTTATGTATTTTTACATTTACAAAAATACATTACTATGTAACGTTTACAGTATTTTACACAACAGAGTAGTTTTAGCACTGCAGAGACCAATGTCAGATTCCCCACACCACGCACAGCAGTGTGACTCAGTATAATTACAGAGACACCACCAGTACTGTTGAGAACATATTCACGTGCTATGCATATATAATTACTGGCTTGCAGTTAGCAGTGCTGCCAGTTGGTGTCATTATGTTTAAATGACGACATCATAGTGTGGACAATTGACCTCAAATGGCTTATTTTACATATACTGAGAAACAGCCATCACCAATGGTAATTTCTGTTAATTTAGTCTAGATTTGAATTTGTTAGATAAAAAAGCAATAACATCAGCATACTCTGACATCTCCAAAACATATATTTCTCTATAAGTACTGGGTGAGTCGAAAATCAACACTGCACCATGTGATTAGTACCACATGAAGTTCTGGTGTTTTGGGGTCTTTTTCCTTCACTTTCCTTGCTTACTATACATTTCCATGATGCTTAAACATATAGTACTGCATCTCTGTGTGAAAGCACTTTCCTGGCTTTGTATTTTTCTTCCACTTTATATCCTCTACACGAAGTAAAAGTCTGTGATTCACAGGTTAGGCCTACAATACAGCCTCAGTAGCTTTTGGAAGAAGTAAATAATCTTGTCTTTGAGTCCTGTGTTGCTATTACCAGTGCCTGAGCTAATAATTTCAAAACTCCCTCCAAACTATGCAGTTAAGTCGTTCACATTCTTTACTGGAGGCCAGCACCTCTGTGCTGTGACACATCATCTGAAGGAATTCCCTAATCTGTCTGCAAGAGACCATATTGGTATGCCTTTGAGCTGGACACATATTCAGTGTTAGGAGAGCGGAATCTCTTAAAAACCAAGAAATAGGTAAGGCAAGTCTGCATGTCTGATAATTGATAGGAAGGATTTAGCAGCTAAAAACCAACTGAAACTTCAATTCTCTGGCTATAAAAGCAGTGGAGAAATTAATTTTCAGAAGAACGACTTAGTAAATAAATTGCTTTAGCTCATTAGCAATTAGTGAATGAGTGAGTTCACTGGCATTCTTAATCAAATAGGAGCTGAGTCACATTTGAAAGAAAATCACCACTCATAACTAGTACCATTAGAAGTCCTCAGTCCCAGACTTGAGAATGATATCTGTCATTCTTTGCAAGACCACAGGACAAAAGCAAGTAAAGACTTCAAAAAATGTTGCAAAAATTATAAATAATAAACTTTTTAAAATATCCTTCCTTCTCTCTGTCTCAACAGAGAAAAATACATTTTATTCTACTGACCACTGCTCAAAAGTTTAAACTACGGTGCAATTATAAATTTACAAAAGTTTTTTCTTTTTAGTCCTGCAATTCAATGTGCTTGCCCTTTCCTTGTTCAGTTCCGCAGAATCACTTGTCCTTTACTTTCTTTTCATATTTTCAAAGGTAGCACAGAATTTCAGTTTTCTGACTGCCTCTCTGAGGCATGTAGAGAATAGGACAGCTTCTAATTAAAGCCAACAGTAGTATGGAGCCTGACCTGCAGGGTCACCCCAGCAGATACATCACTCATACATTGTACCACAGCAGTTATGCTTCAATATATGTACAGCTTTTATGAAGTTCCATTTTGTCATGGTATTGGACATAGTAAATATTTGGGTACAATAATTAGAAGTAGCTACAGCTAACTATAAGTACATATTTCTGAATCACGCGATGCATACCCAAAAAGGCATGATGCACAGTGTTTGTAGTTGTGCGATGGCAGAGTTCCTAAGCCTCTCTGAGTATTGGGTAGGATGTGTGTGAAATTCTCACCTCCCACTATCCTGTCTTACACGTTCGCTGCAGTCCTTACAGGAAAAGCAAGAGTCTAAGTATGGCAATAGTGAAATGATCAAAGCACATACGAGTCTATAAACAATTTTCAGGACAAAAGCATTAACAAATAGAACAGCTATCATACCAAACCAGGTTTCTCAAGCTCTGCAAAAACCTAGCACTGGGAAGGTCCGTATCTGCAGTAATTTCCTTCCCCCAGCACAAACTTTGAAATCCTACAAGTAAATCTACCATCATCTACCTGGACCACTTGGACATCTGTAAGTAAATCTACGTCATCTACCTGGACTTGTGCAAAGCATTTGACACTGTCCCGCATGACATCCTTGTCTCTAAATTGGAATAACATGGATTTGAGGATGGACCACTTAGTGGATAAGGAATTGGCTAGATGGCCTGTCATGGATGGAGTGATGCACTCCACTTGTAGACAGAAGCAGCAATCCATTTATTAGTATAAAACAGGGATTTAACAAAGTTTGATTGTAAATGTGACAGTGTTTTGACAAGATTCGATGGCAAGGCACACTTGGTTATTTACTGCAGATCTTCCAACTCTAACCATTCTATGATTCTATGATTAAAGTAAGTTTAAATAAACCAGTTAAAATACATGTTGAACTAGTTCAGCTGAAGGATGGACGGGGGGGGAGGAAAAAGAGAACCTTGCTCTTGTTATGCACAAGGTACCCATATTCACTTAACCTACTAAACAAATTACCATTGCTAAAATCAAGACATTTGCTCATCTTTTGGTTCAGGTCTTTCTGGAAACAATATAAGAGCGTGGAGCCTCAGGGGTCTTCCAAGAGACACAGCTGCACTACAGTTCCCCTTCTCTGGGATGCTGAAGAGTGTTGAGTATTTTGCACTGGTCTGCTATGAGATACCTCTCAACGCACTTCATCCCTCTCTTCCCCTTTCTAGACTTTACTTGTTTATCGAGACAAAGAAGAGTGTCTGGGTTTTTCATCCAACCTGTCCCTTCCAGTATAATCTACTTAGGATCTATTTAGTCTCATAGGGGATGAATTTGGTAGGACTGCACAGATGTACAGATCTAGACAATATTCCTCACTATTGTTTCCCTCATATTGGCTTGCTGCATAAATTTCAGAAAAGCAGAAGGAATTTCTCTAATGCTGAATAATACTAACGTGTGTGAGTATATGGCATATGGTTTTGTGTTTTCTTTGTTAAATAAACTCATCAACCCCATGTCTCTTTAGATGGCACCAATTCACTCGTATGTTAAAAGAGTACACCAGTGTGCTAATAACAAATCAGCATATGAATACCAGTTAGATGATGAGAGATTAACATAAAAATGAATTGCAAAAATCTGGAATGCATAAAAATTTTCATTGTGCTGTTAAATTTCAAGATTACAATAAAATGTAATCCTAAAATTGAAACGGCACACAGTGTCCTTGTATGTCAACTTTCTTTTTACCCTGCAGTATAGTAACAGTGTCCAGTATTCCTGAATAGTACACTACAGTGACTACAGGGATAGAAAGAGTAGGAAGTTCACACAGCATGCATTTAACTCTAGCTGGTGTGAGAAATTGGTACTTTTCTTCTTTTACAAAAGCAAGCAGAAATGAAGAATAAGAGAAAGGGATTACTCTGTCATAGCAAGAAGATAACTTATTCACTTTCTATCTCACTTTAATGTGCAAATCAATCCTCATGCTGTTCTTTGCCAGTTTCCACTGCGTTAGTCACCCTGGAACAGCTGGGAGCTCTCCTGCTGCTCCACCTGGCATTGGCGTAGGATCAAATGGGGTCATCTGTCAAATAATATATGAGAAATAAATTGATGGAGGTCTTCCAAGGGGTAGAAACACTTGCTAGTTGTGCAGGTAAATTACAATGAAACAATGTAAGGCTCATTAGTTTGATAATGAAGATTATTAAATAAACAGCGTACACATTCAAGGTCATTTTTGGACTCTTTTCTAGATGTCTGGTCCAATTCTCATATAAGGTACACTTTTAGGAATAAAGAACAATTTTTTTCAGGTGGCTGAAAGTCTCTGAGATGGATTCTAATTTAAGAGTTCACTCCATAGATCTCAGTTTTCATTTAGAACAAAATAGTTTTGAATTTTAAATGGTTTCTAGCAAAGACTCTTTTTTTACCTTCACAATTAAACACACCATTTGGGTTTTCAAAATCATTTCAGAATTTTTTAAAATTCCCCAGAAATCTTACCTACACTCTAAAAAGAGACTTGTGCACATACCTGCAACAAAACTTCAACGCAAAAACATTGCCCAATTCCAAGCATCTTTTTAACTTGTGCTCTATCTTGATTCAACTTGATAACTCTCCTGATAGCCTTTATCTGTACCATGAACTCTTTTTTACCATTCTGTTATTTTATATTATAGTATTCTCTTTTCAAATGCAAATAGTCGCTCACCATCACCGAAATTCAGGGATATTTATACGGGAGTCCTGAAAGCAGGCAATACAATATTCCTTGTTCAATGCAAGTTGAGTGCAATTCAACAAATTTACGTACGTACTGATGTCAAATTTTTTGCTCTAATATTCCAGGACTGTGAGCTAGTGTCATCTCTGACTTTTTAAAAATATCTACAGTATCATTTCTGTGATTTATCACAATAATCTGGAACAACTCAGTGCTTGTCTCAGATAGAACATAAGTTTTGTCATGCTGAACACTGATTTGTTTAGAAATTCTCTCATGCTTCATGAAATTAGGTGTAATATCAAATAACCTCACTGAATTCAATGACTCACCCATCTCTCCTGTGGGAAACAGTTAAAGCCACTTCCCTTGTCACGTAATGCCTTAGCAGCTTTGAAGGCTACTCACATTTTCAAAGAGATATGAATTAAGTTTCTTCAGAAGATCTGTACAGATACTGGATCCTTACGTGTGATCTATCTTTAGGGCTAATTTAATAGCTTTTTGATTGAAATAATGAACTATTTACTGCAATTATGCATGTAGCATTTCTATAAATGCAATAAGACCAGCAAAATCACAAAAACCATGTTTCATAAAACAGAGTCACTAAAAGAATTAATGGTAAGAATAAAGCCTTTCACAGAAATAGAGCAAACGCCTGTGGTTCAAGAATATATGCTAGTACTTTTCACAGGCAGTGAGCACACGTAACTTATTCCACAGCTTTACTTTTGCTGAGTGCTGAAGGAATTACAAATCTTCACAAAGAAAAGTTTTGACTCCATATAGAATACAAGTAAAGAGTAAACGACACAAATTCCATACTTACAAGTACAGATAGAATACAGAATACAAATACAGATAAAATAGAATGTATCTTGAAGGGCATAAAGATCTAGAGTTTGGCACCATCTAAGAAGCTGGATTAAAAAGTTTAATTTGATTTTACTTCTGCGAGCTACATCTTCCATTTACCGCAAAAGAAGATACAAATGAAGACATCTTCACTTAAATAACGAGAAATTTCTGGTTTTATGGGCCACATTCAGTATATCAGAGACCATCAAGATTGATGCAAGTTTCGGTTTCGTACCTCTCCCAGAACACCATTATCATTAAGAACATGACGCCCTCTAGTGTAACCCTTCCTAGGTAAAAATAAAGACAAACCAGGTATGTTTAAATAAAGGTAACAGTGTGCTGTCTTGGAGCTACAGATCCTTGAATCGTGGGTTCTTCATGAAGTAGCTGGTTTTTATTCACTTGATATTGTATGAACTCATACATATATTCACTCAGACCAGTCCAATGCCATTGCTGAAAACTATGTCATTTTCCTTTCATTTAAAATGAAAACGATCATTCATTGTTACCCTGCATATTTAAAAAATATTACCTCCTTCTACCTTTTTATTCTTGAACTTTTGTGCAAATTAAAGATGGACAATCACTTGAGTACTTACTTTAATAATCTATGTATCCTTCCAGAAAGTATTGCCCACTGTTTATTTCTGACACTTGGAATGCCTTATGTATGGATTTTCATATATCTCTGTCTTCTCTTACCAAAAATGTTAATAAAGCTATGTAAAGAAACTTTACCTATATCTAAGCTCTCCCTTTCAGAGATGTTACCATTCCATGGGATTTTCAAACTTAATCAGATTTTTCCAACATATTCCTCCAATGGGAAAAAGGTATCTCTGAAAAAATACATTTCCCCCTGTCATGATTGTTCGTTTTTGCAGTCAAAAAAATTAAGTAAATGTTGATGGCCTTGGGGGTGAGTTTTCTTATGAATTTCACACTTTCCTCTTTTTGAGATACGTAATTTTTCATCGGAAACAGCTGGATAATAGGAAGAATTTAATATTCAACTTTTTTTTGTGTATGATATTTTATGACAATACAGCAAGAAAAAAACATATATGTTTGCTTTATCAAAGTCGCATAAAAATAAAAGACGTGTGTGATTCCATATGTTTGACTTGACCTTGTACCAAGAAATGCAGAGAAAGTGAGAAAATCAAATGCAGAAACCTTTGCTGAGGTAGAATAGCTGCTGATTTCTATGAACATTATGACTGAGTGAGTAGAGGCTAAAAAATAGTTAAGCTTGGGAGCTGACATTACTCAGTACCCACTACTTTCCAATGATAAACATAAGGCTAGATAATGTTGCCACCTATAATCACCTTATCAATGTTTACATGTACATATTTCGGCATTTACCTATATAGGTAAACTAGTCTCGTTTTTGCTTCGTAATCCTTGTTTATCTCCATAAATCTAAAATAAAATATATGAATTTATTACACAATTGTTTCAGCCTATGATGCAACAGCTGTTCTTTGCTTTGCTCTTTACATAAGCATTAATGAAAATTCAGTGCACCAAAAGAGACTGGTTGGCTCAGGGAACAGTCAATGAGAAGCAGATACTCTCATCATTAGGTCATCAATTAGATTGTAATTTGGCTTGATACTCTTAATTACATGTCCACTGCACCGTTACTGCTATTGGTCTTGCTTGGTAATGTGAGCAGCAGAGCTGTCCATAAGTTACCAGCAGATTCTGACCTTCCATAGATTGAAGTAAATAAAATATATTGTGCCACAAAGTTGGGAACAAATGAGGAAAGTGCAAACTGCAAAACTATAAGGATGTATCTCTATCTCTCTCTCTCTGAAGATCCAGAAAAAGAGAGCCTATGAAAATGCACCTTTAAATACTTACTGACATCTGTCTGCATTTAAAGTGGTTTATATTTCTGATTGGACTGTTAAGGGAGGGCAGGGGGAAGAAAGAAAGTAACTCCACTAATATCCCGAGTGTCCCAATCAGAACTTAAACGGCATGATCCTGATGAAACATATTAGATTCACATATAGATGAATTAATCTAGAAAAACTTCATTTATTGTGAGAAAAAAAATTGTAAAGGAGTAACTTTACTATGCATGGTATGAAAAATGATAGCATTTTTCAGATTGTAGTTAGCCACCTAAAACTGTTTAATTCTGGAATTCATTTACACTTGCTGGTACTAGATTTCACAAATTGTATTGGTAATGACCATCACAAAAAAAAGACAATAATCAAATGATACTGATGAGGCTGGATCAGTACTGAAGTATGGTCCTAATATGAAATAAAGAGTTAAAAATTATTGCTGGAATTAGTATCATAATAAAAATTAAGAAAACAACATTCAGTAAGGATGAAGTGATGAAAGAACACATCTTGAACACCAGCAATGACAGAATGGATATAAACGGAATGATAGATAACAAAGAAGATACAGGTTTGCAGTGCAGGATTACAGGGAAGGAGAATGAAATTCATGATAAGTATGCACTGCTGTTGATCATCATAAACGAATTCCTTAGAAAATCAATGAACAGTTAGAGTATAATGAAATCTACAAAATTTTTAGATGAGGGAATGCCAGTAATACATAGGATTATTGCAGGTAAACATTTTCTTTAGTGCACCCTTTAGTAAAGATGAGCCCGTATTCCTGTCCTCTCCTGATAGGGCTGAGACAGATATTCTAACAGGATGCAGAGTGGGAGTTCATCTGCTCCCCTTACTCTGGAGTTATATCTTCCAAGAATAAGAGAAAGCAAAAGTAAAGAAAGAAAAAGAGAAGAAAAGGAATAAAATGATGTTACTCAGATGTCTTCCTTAGGGAGAAGAGTTCTTCCTTTCAGAAGGAGCACACCAGTAAAATAATTAAACGTCACTCACCAATTGTTAAAACACTAGTTCATAATCCAGCCCATCTCATTCTTGAGGAAAGATGCAGAGGTTTTAAGAATAAGAGTAGTTTTGTCCTTTGTTAAAATCACAGGTCAACTCTATCTCAGACCACTTGTCCTCTGAGAGTGTTTACTCTCCTTCTAAGGACTCTGGTATGCTTTGCTGACATGATAAAATCCCACTACTTTAGACCATATTATCTCTTGATGCATTATTGTCTGTTGCAAATCCTGTATATCCTGTCACAAAAACCAAAGCTAGAAAAAATGAAATAAAACTGAGAAAATAAGGTAAATAACACAGGAAACCTGCTGATAGTAGGACCTGCTATGACTATGAAACAACTTCCTAAAGGAAGTGACAATAACCTAGTTATTCAAAGAATGCAAAAATAGATGACCCTTGAAATCATCTTTCTTCAAGCAGAGTATGCTTGAAGCAGATCTTCAAAACACACGTTCTACCTCAAACAAAATTATGGATTTTGACACAGAAACTGTAGGGTGAGATGCTTTCTTCTGTACCACACAGAAAATCAAATTATATGACTCAGATTGTCCCTTCTGATCTCAAAAATTGACTCTCTAGAACCTACTAAATGCTAAACACAGACTAGTTTTGTTTTGTCCTCATAGGATTACAAATGTTTCTCTCATATGTATTCAATGTTAAAATACTGGCACCTCTTTAAATTTATTTAGGGTATTTGTGTTCAAGGATAAAGTGGTGAGTAACAAGATTACTCTTATACTGTGAAAAATAAGCATTTATTGATTCAGCTCTTGACACCCTGTGAGACATATCAATGAAGATGAAAGGAAGCAAACACTTTGTTCCGTTGACTCAAAGATCACTTTGAAATTCCACCTGCAATAATCCAATAAATTACATACTATAGTAGAAGATTTTTTTTTCCTTACGCCAGCACTAAAATTTCAATTGAGCACAACATGGAGAAATGTGAAAGGAAATAATTTTTGCTTTCAACACTCAGAATATAGAAAGTAAGTCTAAAATTATGTAAAATTAATATGCTCTTTCCTTTAAGATTACTGATCTATATAGATAATAACATTTTATTTCTGGATTACTATAAAACACTGACTCTTTTTAAACTCTACTTCAAAAACAAAAGCTTTTGTATCATTGTATCATTTTGTATGCATTGTATCATTGGTGTTTCTGAACTTGAAAGATCCAGGATGAGTTGAAATATTTTAAAAAAAGGAAAAAAAAAAAGTGAAATTCTAGTTCAACTTTCTGAGTTTTTTCTACCCTAAACAAATTGACTCTTCCTATATCTGTATGAAACCCTGCATTTCGTTGATATGTTTCAAAACTTGAATTTAATTTGAGAAATGTATCGAGCACACTAGTAATTTTCTTATCATAGTTGGAGGGAAGTACAGTACCAAGTTACTGTACAGTAAATGTTTACTAACATGATAGGAGTTTTGCCTTCTATCAACCCTAGCATAATATGGTACAAAATCACTAAATAATAGAAATTTCACATTATCTTCATAGAAGAATAGTATTCTTGACACTGTCCACATACCTCACTTGCAGCTAGCAGAGTCTGAGAAACAGTAAGTTTTTTTAGCTTAAAATGGTAAGTAAAAAGCACAGTTATTAAAACCTTGACCTATTTCAATCTGGGGATTCTAAAACTGAACACAAAATTCTGGTAATTTTACAGAAAAGTTAACCAAGCTTTCATTTCATTTGTTGTATAAATGTCCTAGACACATAGGGGTATTTCAGAGTTGGCCTAGAATACAAAGATTGCAAGTATGACAATGGGCATTGTAAAATGCAAACGCATAACAAAGTGAAAAATGTGCACCATCTACTAGTTCTTAGTAATTTACACAAAAATCACGAGTCATTTGCCTCCTTTGCTATGTAGGGTTTATTGATGTATCTTATACTTGGTTGGAAAAAAAAATCCAAACTCAAATGTCAAATCATATAAAATACTCTCTTAGGAAGTTGTCTAGGATAAATGATAAGTTACTGTCACATTAAATACCCTTGTCACTAAAAGCTCCATTCACTGAAAGATGTAAAAACCTCCTCATTTTAGAAGACATGCTAAGGCATTCCATGTATAGATACCCATGCTATCGCTTTTCTTAAGAATAATACACTACTATCACTAGGGCTTATTTAAATTAAAACAGGATTATACTAAAATATTATATTTAAATATTTTATTTTTCATTATCTTTCCTGAATGTGTCAAATCTCTGCCATAACATTATTCCACTATGCTATATAGGTAGTAGAAACAGGAAGTGGGGAGAGAAAAAGAGGACCTGATTCCTCAAAACATTGTAAAACTTAAATTTTTCACAAATAAAAACTTAGGTTTTAAGGATGTAACATCTTTGAATATTTCACAGAGTTTTGTCACTGCCTTTAAAAGATTTTGCTTTGGCACAAAAGCACAGGAAGTTTGCTTGACATGCTATTTCATGTTCTTTCCATCTGTTAATATTTGTTGTGTTGATATTTTTTCCCCCATTTTTTACTAAAAAGCTGTTTACACTGCTTGTTTTCATTGTAGAAAATACTGAATAATATCCCACTTTTCAATACACCTCCACAGTTAGACATACTTGGGCAAAATTTGTCTATTACCTTCTGCTAAAACCAGTATTTTCCAGGCCTAAGAAACATTGTCTCAGACCAGCCCTACCTGGAACATAATGAATTACAAGCCAGCTGTAAAATGGATTTTTGCACGGTCACTAAATTTCAGCAAGCAGAAGGCCCAGTTGACTGAGTAGCAACACAAGTAAGGACTTTTAAAAAAGAGATGTAGCTTCCAAGTTATAAAACATAAAGTTAAAACATTCGGAAGACTCTTTAAAAAGATTTCTTAAATATACATTTTAATGAAATTTTATCTTTAATGTTTACATTGATCTCTTTGTTACTGTAGATATCGTTATCCAGCAGCTTCCTAAAGTACGATTTACTTTTTCCTTTAACAAGAGCTATAACTGTATCTGCCACCATTACAGGAGCACTATATGGACTTTGCTTTATGAAAATTACCTAAGACTTTTTTTCTGAATATAGGTTTTCTTTGTTCATTCCAGCAGATAAAAGAAAAGTGTCTAAGTGAGGGCAGGAAGCTACAAGCACCTGCCAGGAAATAAACAGATCCCAGCATTTATTAATACTCTGTATTTTCAGCGCTTGCTGTCCATCATGCTGAATACACCCACATTTTACAACTCCAGACTTCAGCTTTTTTAAAAGGTAGGATTGACTGACAGTGTTGAGAGCAAACCTGTACCTGTATGCAGTTACAGTTTAGTTTTAGATAAGCAACTTTCAGTTTTTCACAGATTTTGTATTAATTCAGTATTAGTTCAGTGTCTCTAAGGCAGTCTTCATTAAAAGCATTTACTCATTCCTCCTTATTCACTAGGTGTTCAGTCAACTGCTTAACTTTTTTCTATCACTATACAGAAAATTAAACCAAATGATGCAGCTCTAAAATGTATACACACATATATATTTTAAATAATTGTGTCTCTGTTGATGATTTAATCTTCCTCTTACATCTCTGTTTAATGTTAGCTTTAAAAATTTGGTACTGGTTGTGATAGTAAAGTAATATAGTGTTAGAGGGCTGTCAGCATTATCTGGAGGCAAGTTCCTTAATCCCCTTTTTGGAGACTGAAATCTTGTCATTTCAGACTGCACATGGCTTCAAAGGGCAGATCAATTTTTATAAAGGCACTGGGGATGCTTCTGCATGGTAGCTGTGAGAAAACATTCTGTTTATGTATCTTCCTTGTAAAGCAAATATGCAGTGATGCATTCCTTTTATCACTTTCAACACCCCTTGCAATTTGTCCAGTAAAGCCCTCTGATAGAGGGGAAATATATCACAGTGTCACCTCCAGTACATAAGTGTGCACACAGCTGTTTCCTTGGGAAACAAGATCACCATCTCCCTCTCATCTCTCCCATATGTCATTCTAAAATCAAAACAGGTTGCCAAGGAAAGATAAACTATTGTCTACAGCTGCTTTTTCAGCACTAAAAGCTTTAGGCCAATCTCTTGAATGAAAGGATTCCATGGGCATGAATTTCCAAACCTATGATTCATTTTTACAGTGAAACACCTATGAAATAGCTACCTGTATTTAGAGATGTAGAGCTTCCTCTTACTGTCTTTGAAAAGCAGTGACCATGGCATGTTTTTTAAAAACATTAATGTACAGTTAATGGCATTTATTCATGGCCTTCAGTTTGGCTGGGCTTTTTGGGACAGATTAGAGGCTTTAACATTCTCATTCATTCAGTTGCAAGGCATTCACGGGAAAGCTCCAAGTCACACAGTTTTAACAGTTTATATAAAATACATCTATACAAGGAGACTTCATATAGTTAATAATTTAGTACTTACAAAAATATCCAAAAAGTTTTTGGTTGTTTCCCCCTCACTCCCAGACTAACATTAATTTCTCCTTCTTGGCCAGACTTTGCCAAATATTTGTTACACATCTGTCGTGGTTTTGGCCGGATTGGCCAATCAGAACGACAGATGGCCCTCCCCCCCCTCTCTCCTCAGAGAGGAGAGGAAGAGATAAGGCGATTTACGAGTTTAGAAAAAGAACTAAACTACTTTAATGAAAATAATAATAAATAAGAAAATAGTAAATAATAATAATAGAATAAAATAAAATTTAAAAAAAAGTATACAATATACACAAAACCGTATCCAGCTCCCAGGATGA
>VWZL01004256.1:86701-108293 GCA_013396915.1 Stercorarius parasiticus | reverse complement strand
CAACACATCCTTCCCCATCCCAATCCCATCCCATTCTATCCCACCCTGTCCCATCCCACCCTGTCCCACCCTATCCCATCCTACCCCGCCCTTTCTGCCCACAGTACGCCATGCTCCTGTCCCTCATCTTCCTCATCGTCCTGGTGGCCGCCGTTGTGGGGTTCGTCTTCAGGCATGAGGTGAGTCTGGGTGGCCACTGCTGTCTCCCAATGCTGCAGAGTGAGTCTGGTGCTGGTTTTAACCCAAGCGCAGTTGCAGATGTTGCTGGAGGACAGCGATGCTGCTGGGAGCAGTGCTTAGTGTGACTAAAATGGGGTTAAAACAGACCAAAGAGCAGCTTGGTCCCTGTAAGGACCCATAATGTCCCCATAAGGACAAGGATGGGTGCTGGGTCCGCCTGGCATGGCATGCTGCCCCTCTGCCAGAACAGGCAAAGTAGCCCTGGACATTAATTTCTGGCTTTGGTCTATCTTCTGCAATAATTTCTGTAATTAAAGCTCCTCCGAGGGTTCCCATGCCGCAGAGCAGCCTGCTCGGGGGGCGGTTGGCACCGTGTAGGTCCTTGTTATTACATGTGGCATCCCTGCCGCCACAGCGCATCCCAGCCTGCCCTGTAATACAGCGTTTAATTGCCTGGGTGGCCGGGGGAATGTCTGCTGGCCACAGCCGGAGTCATTCCTGCCATCACCGAGGGGTGACTAATGCGGGACCGTGGGTCCCGAAGCAGGGAAGGGGACAGCAGCGCCGCAGAGACCTCTCTCTTGCAGATTAAGACAAACTTTGAGAGTAACCTCAACCTGGCCTTGAGGGACTACAACGTGACCGCGGATCGGCACAGCGAGGCCGTCGACACCATCCAGAGAACCGTGAGTGCCGCAGGCTGGTGTCTGGCTGGTCTGGGGGGGGACACTTACCTTGCTCTGGGGTGTCCCCTGGGACACCCTATGGTATCGTCATCCCCATCGTAGTGTTTGGGGTCCTTTTGCCCTGTGGGATTTTGAGTTTGGGAGGAGATGCTGGGTGAGGTGGGGGCAGTTCCTAGAGAGGCAAGGGCAGGGGAGCCGTGGGAATGGTGGTACGACGGAGGGGGTCAGTACCCTGGTGTGACCATGCTTCCCCCTCCAGCTGCACTGCTGTGGGGTGCAGAACTACTCGGACTGGGAGAGGACCGAGTACTTCAGCCAGAGGGGCATCCCCCGCAGCTGCTGCAAGAGCCAGGACGACTGCTCGGAGGAGGATCTGAAAGACCCGAGCAAAGCCAAGCTGAAAGTGTTTGTGGATGTAAGTTAAGCTCAGAAAAATCCCCCTGCCAGTCCTGGAGGTGGGGAGGGCAGAGCTGGGCGGGTGGAGAAGGGCTTCCCTGGGAGGCTGGAGAGGAGAACTGCACTCTCAATGCAATCCCTGTGGCCTAGGGACTCCCCTGGTAGGGGAAGGATATGGAGGAATGAGTCCCCCCTCATGCCTGAGGTCCCCCCCACTCCTTCCTTGGAGGCCGGGGACCAGCCGTACCCAAGTGTTTGGGAGGACAGGTGAATAAGGAGGTAATTTCCCAGTTAAAGTTAGTTTCGGCAGCGCTGACGTCTCTCGACGGCTGTGCAAAGTCCTGATCCGTTGGTGAGCGCGGGTGACCTCATGCAGCAGGGACAGCCGGGTGACACAAGGGACGTTCCTCTGATGAGTCACCTTGCTCAACCCAACAGCTCCCCGATGGGAGCAGCCCAAGGGCAGCACTCCCCGTGATAAGGTGGGGAGGCTGCTTGGCATGGCGCTGATAGGGAGATGACTTTGCCGAGGTCAGGCAGGAGGGTGGCAGCCAGAAGCCCTCGGCTGCCCGCCCGGGAGCATCTTTCCCTGGAGCTCTGGGGAGGTGCCGGTTTGTGCTTCGGGGCGGGGTGAAAAGCACTAGACCCACATACTCGCTTTGCCTCCTCTGCAGGGTTGTTTTTTCCTGGTAACATCAACGATGGAGTCAAAAATGAGTGTTGTGGCTGGAATCTCCTTTGGCATTGCGTGCTTCCAGGTAACTCTCCATTGCTGGCTGGCACAGGAGGAATGCAGAGTGAAGCTAGCCTGTCTCCGGAGGTATTTAATTTCTGGTGTGTACAAAAGGCACGGCCCGTCTCAGCCAGGGAGGAGCAGCTATTCTGCAGGTCCCCCTTGGGTTTAATCTCACCACTGAGCAGCCTCCAGTCTCTTAAAGCCCAGGCTGAAGCACCAGCTCTGTTTCCATGGGTCTGGGTTATTTGAGAATAGCTCCTGTCTGAAACAACTGACTTCAAGAAAACCCAAACGGAGCCTGTGCCGCACTGAGTGAACTCCCTGTGCTCGCTGTTGGCAGGGATCAAATCTGTGCCTTTCCTTTTCCTACCCACCAACCTTCCGTTTCATCAGGGAGGCGTTGTGGCGTCACTTCTGCGGGGCTGGGTCCCTGCGAGCAGTTCACGCCCCGCAGGCCGCCCGACCCTGCCACTACTCCCTCTCCCTCCCGCTCCCCACTCTCTACTTTATCCTGCTCCTGCAGGCTTTATCCTGGCAGGAAATGAGAGGCCCCTTCCGCATCCTACCGAGGGAGGCTGGCTTTGGAGGGGCTTGAATTCACCCTCCCCTTGATCCGGCATGCAGAGGCCATGGCATTAGCCTGGGACCACTGTCTGACGGCCCCAGCATGGGGAGAAGGAACCCTGCCAAGATATTTTTCCCGTAATGAGCGTCTCACTGCATGTTTCCCGTAATGGATGGACCGCGCTGGGGGAGAGGCAGGAGCCAACAGCCCCCGGCTGCACTTGGTGCTTCCGAGTGCTTTCTTTTGGTTGTGTCTGGGAGAGCCATGAGCCGCTCCGCCGTGCCCAGCCGCTCGTCCCGCTCTCCTCCTTAGCTGGGTTGTTCTCGCCGTGGGGTCACCGAGACGTGACCCGCATGCAAACGGTGAGCTGCAGGGCTCCCAGCCACCAAATTATCTCGGCTGATGCCAGGCTTGGGAGTTTTATTTGGCTTTTATCGCTCTTTCAACAAGCCATGCTGTGTCGTGCCGCCGGCAGGGACCCATCATCCTAATGTGCCTCTAACTTTGTGTAGGTCGGAGTCCGGCAGGATCTGACCCTAAATGTCTGCGCAGGGGCTGGGAGGCCACGTTGTGATAACAGTAGCGTGTCCTTCAGATGTTGATGTGAAAACGGCAGCCTTGCTTCCCTGCTGTCCTTGCAACAGGGAGAGGTGGCTACGGTTCTCTAGTGTCCGTGTAATGGGCTGTGACGCTCCTGATATCTATGTAATCTCCAAAATTACCATAAAACAGCAGATGCTTCGTGAAGCAAAAATGTAACGGGACGGGACGTGGAGCATCTCTTGCGAGGAGCTTGTTTGGCTGATGCCTGCTGGGATCCTCCGCTTCAGCCTCTCTCAGTTACTCTGAAGCAGGGCATGGCAGCCCGTGTTGTGATTTATAAATCCCACTGCTCTCTTTGGAATTTATAAAACTGATGCTCTGGAGTGATTTGTCAGGCTTTTCCCCTAAAACACTGCGTCCTGGTTTTGGCTACCTCTGATGTGTGCGGTTTTTTTTTTTTCTTCTCTTTTTCAGTTGATTGGCATCATTCTCGCCTGTTGCCTGTCCCAGTACATCACGAACAATCAGTATGAGATGGTGTAGCTGGCCCCCAGCATGCTGTGGCTGTGGCCAGGTAGGTCTCTCCAGCCACGTAAGCTCGGTGAGCCACCTCGGCGTCCCCAGCTGCTGCCTGGTCCCCTCTGGGGACCTTCAACAGGGTGGTGGGTACCACTTCTGGGGGCATGTGATGATAGAGGGCAACTGCAGGACTGTGTCTGCTACATCATTTTAATCTGCGTATAAATCCAGCCTTGTCTGTTAACGCTTTGTCTTGTGCCCTGCAGGGTGTGCTCTCCGTGGCTGGGGAGGATGCCACCGCCTCCCGTTTTCCTCTGGATGCCGTTTCGTGAAATCTTGCTTTGAACTGACTGATCTTCTTCTCAACTAGCTCATAGAAAGGAGTGCAGCAGCTGTCCTGGTGCGCTCAGGGACTTGTCCTAACACTACTCTGCTGTGCCACTGCCTGGGATAATTAGCGTAGCTGTGGTGGTTACAGCACACATGCTCCTGTGGGCAATGCAGCCCCCGGCTCCTTATTTGGCCGGCGGCGTGCTCGAGTGCCAGCCGGCCTCGCGGGGCTCCCAGCGTTCATCTTCGGTGCCTCTCTCGGGAGAGCAATGCTTCCCCTTACCTCTGGCAGCCCCCTGATGTCCCCTTGCTCCCCGGACGTGGTTGCTCTTGAGATGGGGCCGTTGCCCCGGTAAAATGGGACCCTGCCTGCCTGAAAGTCCTTGGCTCAGCAAGGTCTCGGCTTGTTGCCAAGCTCTTTTTCATCCCTGCCCTGGGTTTTATATACTTTTTTATAGTTGTACTTTTTTAAAGTACAGGCTGTAGTGATTCTTTGTAAGCTGTAGCGAGGTTTGGTGTTGTAGCTCCTGGTGCCTTTAACTTGGTAGGTGTCCTTGCACCGAGTCAGCTGTGACTTGATCGTCAGTATTATATGCTGCTTATCTCATTTTGTGTATTGAGTAGAACTCTTTTGTCCTGAGACATAATAAATATTAAGATATTTTCCTCTAAGAAACCTCCTTGGCTTTTCTTTTAATTTTCTGGAAATTCCACTGCTCAAGCCTCTGCAAAGAGCAGCAACGCCCCCCCCGGAGGTAATCTGCTCACCCCAGGCCAGATGATAACCTCTAGATCATGGCAGCTCGTGCTTTCCCAGTGCTCCCTGGTGCACTTGTGCTTACAAATAGCTTCTGTGATGGAATTTTTCTTCATAACAGCGGTTGTGTAACAGTGCTGAAGCAGAAAGCCTGGAGCATCCCAGCCCAGGAGCTGGGCGTATGAGCTCAGCCCTGTGCATCCTCCGTCGGCTGCTCGCTCGGAGCCAAGGGCAGGGCAGCGCTGCTGGAGCCGCCTGCGTCCCCAGCCTCTTCCCAGGGCAAGAAACGTGGATTTAAGCTTTTATGTTTGTTTGGTACTGCTCATCTTCGGGCTGTGTTGTCAGCAAGCCTTTGTCTTGCTGGGCGTGATGCTGCAGTGGTGTGGAAAAGCTCTTCCACCGTCCAGCTTGGGGGATTTTTGAGTCCCAAGCACCGAACTTGGAGCAGCCAAACCGCCCCATGGTGTGGCAAATGAGCAGGTACGGGGCAACCTCACTGCTGATGGAGGAGCCCGATGGGGAACACCTGAAATCCTTTTGTTGTGGGTGAGTAAATGGGACTGTTGTCAGCGCCTGGCTGGCCAAAAGCATCCCGGGCCGGTACAGCGAGGCAGAGCACGGAAAGTGGGATGGAGACATCAGCCAACAGCAGTTAATGAGCGGGTGGAGATTGGGCAGGAACACGGGAGAAGCAGGGCCAGGTTTGGATAAACTCATCCCCATTAGAAAGGCTGCGGAGAGGGAAGCACCCCTGCACTGGTCCATGTCCCTGCACTGGTCTGTGTCCCTGCGCCTGTCTGTGTCTCTGCCTCCGTGGGGGACAGGGATGGTGGAGGCGATGCTGGGCGAGCAGGGGTGGTGCCGGCAGAGGGTGGCACGGAGAGCCTGGAGGTTTCCGAGCTGCTGCAGGAAGAGTGGCACTGACTGTCTGTGCCGACGTGGGGAGTGTGGCTTGGCCACCCTGTTTCTCCCCATGGCCAGCGACAGGCACTGCGGCCATCAGAGTGTGTAGATCTTATCTAATTAAATAGTGCTTGTGTAGACACCTCACTTTAATGCGGGGAGACATCAATGATGTCCCACAGGAACGGGCATGTGCTGCCAGGTGGATTTGGGATGCCGCGGTCCTGGCAAAGGCATTGGATGCACCTTGGTGACCCATCTGGACCAGCTGATCTGGGACACGAGCGCCCTGGCTGGCCCCAGGGCTCTGGTTCCCTGCAGCAGCTGTGGCTGGGTGGGCTTCACACGTCCCCTCTCAGGGGAATAAATGTGTCGGGGGACTTGTCAGAAACGCCTGGTGTCCCCAAGGGTGGTTGGTGTCCCTTGGGATGCCATGCAGGGAGCTCTGCTGCACCGTGCTGCTGGCAGCTCCCAGTGTTTTAACCATGTGGAACAAGGATGGAGGGAACTGCCATTAAAACATGCTTACATCCCCATGGGAGCCGCAGGGATGTGGGGAGGGCCTGGCAGCCCTGGGGACACCACGGCTGGCACCGGGCATAGTGGCGGTGAGCAGAGCCCGACCCCTTGCACCCTCCTTTGTATGCCCAGCTGGGCAGGCTTATCCGTCCAGGTGCCCCCTGGAAAGCCCCAGCTGTGGCAGCGAGTCACTCTGGGTGACACCAAAGGGGCTTCACCTGGTGACCCCATGGGATGCCAAGGCTGCTCGGCAGCAGCAGGCTCCCTGGATGAGAGCTGGGACCTGAGGTCGGGCATGAGCCCCGAGGCCATGAGCAGGGGAAGGCTGCACAGGGATTTTGGCCACTAGCCCTCGGCGCTGTCCTGCTCAGGGTAACTACAGTATCAAGGACTTTTCTTTTTGCCTCCTACAGCTTGAGTTTTGCCTATTTGTTGGTCCCGAGGCCAGGGACAGCAGATGGCACTTGGGCTCCTTTGTGCTGCTGCTCTGTCCGTCTTTGGCTACCCAATTCCCCGGGGGCTCCTTCTGCCTGCGCCTGCCTCCGCCTTTTCCGAAGGCTGCCGTGCTGCCGGGGGGACTGCTGCCACCCCTGAGCTGTCACTTGCGACTCCTGAGCGCATCCGAGCACGCTGGAACAGAGGGTCGGGACGTGCTGAACAACCACCAGTGCTGTCAGGGAGCAAATTAGGGACCTCCACACGTTCCCAGTGAAGCGAGCGCTGGCAGTGCCCATACCTGAGTTATGGATGCTCATGACAAGGCAGCCGAGCAATTAGATCACTTCTCAGACCCATTAAGCATCACAGACTGAGACTAAACGACTTTTCATTTTCTTTGCAATTGCTCATACAAGACGTTTATTGTTTGCCTCTTGCTGCTTAGCGTGGCGACGAGGCACTCAAGCACGGCCTCCTCCAGCCCCGCAGGAGCAGCGCAGGATGCCGAGGGGACCAGCGCGGTGAGGATGCCGCTGCCGGTAGGATCACATGCTCATCGGCAATTAAGCAGGTAAAGACCTGCGCATTGGCTGCATCAGGATGCATCTGGATGGGTGGCGACGCAGCAGGTGGGTGCAGGATGGGATGCAGGTGGGATGCAGGACAGCAGCCCAGCACTGGGGGCTACACCCTGCCCAGCATCCGCGCGATCCACCAGTTGCAGGGCATGATGATGCGGCAGATGACCCTCCCGCCCTGGTAGCAGTAGGGGTAGGGGTAGTAGCCCAGGAGGGGCTCGCAGACCCGCCGGCAGTAGCGGTTGGCACGGCGGCACTGGGCACAGCAGTAGCCTCGTTCGTCCCACAAGGGGTGGAACTCCAGCCCGTTCTCCGACTGTAGGGAAGAGGCAGCGTCAGCACAGCCAGGGGGGCATGTGTCTGGGACACCCCGGGAACATGGACAGGACACCTTGGGAAGGTAGCCAGGGCGCCCCGGGAGCATGGACATGTCACCCCAGAAGCATGGACAGGGCACCCCCAGGAGTGTGACCATGACACTCTAGGAGCACAGCCAGGGCACCCCAGGAGCATGGACAGGTCACCCTAGGAACATCACCAGGACATCCCAGGAATGTGCCCAGGACACTCCAGGAGCACGGACACCTTGGAAGGGCAGCCAGGGTACCTCAGGAACATGGACAGGTCACCCTAGGAACACCACCAGGACACTCCAGGAGCGTGGACAGGACACCCCAGAAGCATGGCCAGGACACCCTGGGACCATGGCCGGGGCACCCCAGGGTATGATTCCTCGCACTCACATAATCGTTGACAGGCAGGTCCTCCTCGGTGAGCTGCCGTGCCCGGCGTTTGGGCCCCAGCTGCGCATCCTTCTCCACCTCCTGTTCGCTTCCTCCATCCAGCCAGCTCTGGTTGTCCACGAGCAGCTCAGGATCATCTTCTTCTGCCCCTTCAAGGTCAGCCAGCTCAGGAGCTACGGGAAGAGCCCAAACATCGCTGTCACCAACCAGGGAGCAAGCAGGAGGGAAATGCTGTGACCAACAGCCCCACCAGCAAACCATCTGTACTCCATTGCCTCCTGCTCTTACCAAGCGTGGGTGAAGAGCTGTAGGAGACAATATGGCAGGAGGAGGGGGTGGAGGAGACATGGCCTGTCCCCTCCACGTGCTTGTGGGTGGTGGGTGCCTGTGGGTGGGTGCTGCAGGTGTGGGGAAGCACATCCTCATGGTGGACTCCGCAGCTGTGGGGGGGAGTTTGTAGATCCCCAGCAAAGCAACATGATTTGGGGCAGATTACACTCAGCTACAGCATCTGCTAGTGGCTTAGGTGAAACCCACAGTCACATTAATTTTCTTCGCAGCAGGGTTTAACAGCAGGGACCGAGGAAGCAGAAAGGGGACAGCAGCCAAGGACAGGAGCCTCCCTCCGCATCGGGCATCTCTGATGCCCACTTGCTCCTGGGACCATTGATGGCTGTGAGCTGACGGACCCTTGGGGGACAAAGATGTGCCTCTGCAGCTGCAGAGCAGAGGGAATTTTCTTGGTAGGAGTTTTTAAACTAGCTCGTTTGGAGAGAAGTGGGTTAGAGAGAGCAGGTAATTACACCAGCGGATCTCAGAGGCCACAACCTCTGTGAGGGCTGTGTAGCGAGCAGCTGGAGGTGGCAACCCTGTTGTGTGATTTAGATGCAGGTGTCTGCTCATGCTCTGATGTTCATGCGGCGACAAAAATTTACGCGTCCCAGTTTCCAGCAGTGCTGTCTTCTTTGCAGGTATGAAGGGGTTTTGGGTTTTTTTGCCTTGTTACGAGGAGGGTGGCCACTCTGCAAGGCACAGGGCGGTGGGGAGCTGTCAGAGACGAGCACTTTGCAGAGAGGAACTTCAGCCCCTGCTATTACATTGGCCATGTTCTCTCGCAGTTGTGGCCAACATTGTGCTGACGTACAATGGGGCTGTGGAAATGGGTTCCCACCACGTTGCACCAGGGCAAATGGCAGAGGGGACATGGGTGGGTGGCAGGGCTGCTCCTGGTGAGGGGGATCATGAGCACTTTGGGGAGGAGATGGCTCCTTGTACCTGCTATAGGTGTGGGGTGGATCCAGTAGATGGTCACATTCCTGCAGATGTCAAAAATTTTGGAGCTCTTCAGGAACTCCTTGTTCTGAATGGGCTTTTCCCCAGGCACCCAGACCACAGACTGCTCAAAGTAGGTTGTGGTGATTTCTTCTCCCTGGAAGAAGAGCAAGATTTCACCTCGCTGCGGTGAGACGCCCTCTCCCCACTGCTGGCTGCTTCTCCTCCCCTTGGCTTACCCAGAGGCAGCTCTGCCCTCCCAGAGAGCAGCTGGACTTCACCTACCTTGGCTTGTGGTCCTCACTGGGTGCACAGGCAATGCCCCATTGGTCCTCACGTAGGGAGACCCGTCACGAGCCTTCTCTTTCCTGCCCTCTCTCAGCCAAAACCACCCCATTCTCTCCCCTCTCTGTTCATCGTGCTTCAAGAGCCTTCTCCTTGGTGCAGTCCCCACCATTTGCAAGAGCCTTCTGGAGCGCTCCAGCCCATTTCAAACCCAAGATTAAAACATCTCCTCTCTGCTTTGCTCTTACTACTTAATTTCTCTCTCCTCCTGCTACTGATTTTGTGATCGAACACTTTAATTTATTCCTCATAGAAATTCTTTGCACGGCCCTATTCCTGTAATTTATACCACATGTCTCTGCTGTTGCATTAGCCCATGGTGTGTTTTGGCAGGCGCTTAGGGACGGAGATATATAAAGATTATTGGATGGGTCTGTGCCAAGCGATCTGCCAAGGCAACGTTGTCTATGGTGGCAGTGGTAGCCCGTAGAGCAAGCTGGCAAATGGCGTTTTCCTCTCCAGAAGGCGTCGGGAGCTGTATTTCTCTTTTAGAGAGTTTTTTTCCTTATGGCTTTGGGAAGCCTTAGGAAAGCGCCAAGACAACCTGCCCCAGTCTGAGTAGTTTTTGGCGTCCCAGCTGAAAGCTGCAGGGTTGGGGAGGTGCTGCCTGAAGGGATGCTGGGAGGAGATGACTAGATCTTAAATCCACATTTACCTCATTGGGTTTTACGTTCCAGCTCTCTACCTGGGGCTATGTTCTGCTAAAGCCTGGGAAGTCATATCCCTTTTACGACGGTAGCCGAAAAGATCTATTAGCTTCTCAGGGCGTAATCAAAGAATCTGTATCTGGGAATTTGGGTCATGATTCAGGGAAATATTTCTGCCCACGCTTCGTTTCAAATGTGCGTCCTGCCGGCATTTTATCTGCAACGGCTTCCTTGGGGGAGGGGGGATTCAATCTGCTAAAAACAGGGAGGTGGGAGGGCTGTGCCACTGCCTGGGGCTCAGGGATGGGGACAGGGATGGGGGACAACTGCTTTCAAGGGACGGAGCCATCACCCCAGGGTTGCGCTGTCAGAGAGGGGTGAAAATATGGAGTCAAACACTTTTTCCAGGCAGCACGACAAGCATGCGGCGCCTTGCAGCGGGATGTGGAGGGCAGAAGTGAAAGGGGTGTGAGGAGCAACCAGGGACATGGGTGGGAGGGAGGTCCATGCAGGACAGGGAGGTGGCCCCAGCCCGGCGCTCCCCACCTCCCAAGCCCTTTCTCAAATTGCGTTTCTTAAATGCAGATGCTCTTTTAAATTCATGACTTCTGCCTCATGCTGCTCGAGAACGTGAGGCGCAGTTCTTGGAGAAAACAATTGGACTGACTTTTTGGTGCCTGCTAATCCTGAGCTGCCTTGCGACCTTTTGACTACAACAGGATTATTGTTCTTGATCTCTGGTATTGTGCTGAGAGGTTTTCGTCTGTCAGCTGCCTAATCCCCTCTCTTCCCACTTGTTGTTTTTAGGAGCAATCCTCTGAAATAAGATAATTTTATGAAGCGATCGCAACTCCTTGTTTCTTCATTGCACCACCCCTGGGAAGGCTGGAGCGGGTGGGAGGGCGATGGGGATGGTGGCCGCGGTCCCAATGCCAGGGTGGGGGTGGGTTTCACCTGTTTTATTCACAGGAGGTCTCCTGGTTTATTCACCTACCTCAAGCTCGGGGATCTTGGCCTCTGTCGTCTCTGGTAGGACTTTAGTCTGAGTTTTGATGAAACATTTTTGAAGTCCCACAAAGAAGATGCCGGTTATTCCCTGCAGCATCAAAACAAGCACCAGAAAAAAAAAAAGCAGTCAGGGCAAAGCAGGAGGATAAATAACCCCATCACGCAGAGGGTACAGCTGGGCGAGGGTTCACTCGTCTTTTTCCTGGTGATGTTTTTGTGCAAACAGCAGCAGCGCTCAGATGTGCTAACAGGTTCTCCTAAGGGATATTGCATTTTATGGTTCGGGAGAATTGGGCTTTTTACAAATATTTTAAGGCAAATAGTCATAAAATTTTTACTTTGCTCCCGTTCTCCTTATAACTACCACAAGGTCTAGTTATCATAAATAAAAATATGCAGAATAGCATCTGACCGTTATGGTTATATGAACATTCAGCCCCCAGTTCCTGCTAGGCTATTAGCTGAAAATTTTGCCATATGTCACTGCACAGGGTATTTCCCTACAAATTTTAATTGGGTTTCAGAGAGAGCCTACAACATCGTCATGAGGTTTTAATGCTCTCCAGACAGACAAATGTACTGGACTCAGATAGATTTATGATGATTACGTTCCTTTGCAAGGATAAATCCAATAACTAGGTCTTGCTTTTAAGATGTATTTGGTTGAAACTGAACCACGCCACTATTAAATGCTGGTGGAGATTTTTGTAGATACACATCTCCTTTCCTTTGAGAGTGTCCCTAGAGAGTCTGCATCTGGGCATTGCTCTCCCTGATGATCCTTGGTCTTGCTCCAGTGACCCCCTGGTGTCCTAAGGGATCCCACCGGTCCTGCCGCGAGACCTGCCACACTCACATTTTTGAAGTCATGGATCTCCAGGATTTCCTCGCTGCCATTCCCGCTCCTGAAGGTCTCCGTCCTGGCCAGCGGGTCAATCTCCATCACAATCTTCTTCTTCTCGCCGTGTCTGAAGAACGTGTGCTCCATGTCATAAACCTGCGAGGGCCAAAACCGCACGGGGTTGGCTCAGCCCCCACCTGATTTCACTTGCTGGCCGGGGGGCGAGCAGGCTGGTGCTGGGTACCCTGCCACGGGGCCAGCTGCTTCCCCACACCCCGGCTCTGGGCCAGGAGAATCATCCGGATAGTGCAAGGAGAGGCAGCTCCCAGGCACCAGGACTGGGAAAAAGGGCAGGATGGGGCCAAGCTGGTGGGGGGACATATGTATCAAGCCTGGGAGGAGATGCTCATCCCACACTTGAACCAGGAGCTTTGCCACAGCTCAGTCTTTCCTGGTGCTTTCTGTGGCATGAGTCTGCTTATGTCCCAGGCTGGACTGAAGTCCTGAGCCCAAGAGACTTCGCTTTCCTCTCTCCCTGTCTTTCTTGCTCCATAACTGCATCCCTGGCTCACTTGCTCCATCTCCATGTCCCCATCTTTCTTGCTCCATCACTGCATCCCTGGCTCACTTGCCCCATCTCTGTGTCCCTGTTTTTCTTGCTCCATCATGTCATCCCCAGCTCGCTTGCCCCATCTCTGCGCTTTCTGTTTTTCCTGGAAAGGCAGAGGTAAAAGCCTCTTCTCTCTGCCTGGAGGAGATCAGGGATTGTCTGCGGATCAAAGCCCTCCTCGAGGGCTGCTGAAGAGCTTTGAGGTGTAGCAGCCGGCTTCCCGGCGGCACTCATCCCCGCGGGGAGCTGGGGGGAGCATCCCTCTCCTCCTGGCAGGTGCTCACTGCACTCAGCCAGCCCGGCAGCCCTCCAGCCTCCGCGGATGCCTGACCCTTCAAGGATGAGTAGTGGCAGATGCTATTTGAAGCACAAAAATAATTCCGCTGGCGCAGCGAGGGCTGGTGAGCCTTGGGGAGTCTCGTTTCCCAAATCAAATGGTGCCGTGCGGAAGCAACGGGCTTGCGCAAAACCCCTCGGGGTAAGGGGGGGATGATGGAGGCGCGGGGACAGTAGAGCTCTGTTTGTCCCCCGGCATGGCTGTGGAGCTGGGGAAGGAGCACCCTGGCCCTGCAGCAATGCCCAGGTGAGGGGCAGGGGCTCTGCCTGTAGCCCCAACCTAAATGGTCCCCTGGTTCTCGCACATCCCTCCCCATCAGGGGGTTCGAAGCCTCTTAACAATGTTTTCAGCATCAGCATCCCCTGTTTTGCAGCCCCTGGAGGAAGCCTGGGTGCAGAACTGCTGGATGCCTTCGCCTCTGCTTAGAAGAGCGATGTGCGCCTTGGCAGCCACCAGCATGTCCTGTTAGTCAGCAGGAGGCTTTTGTAAAGATATATGGCTGTCGATGGATTTTATGGTATGGTAAAAATAATGTGCAGCCTTAAATGGCTGGAAGGCCCCTGGTTTTGACTGACAAAATGCGCATGGTGCCATAAATCAGTTGTAGAAGGGTAGGATCCCGGGTGGCACCTCACCTTCCAGTGCCTCTCCATTTACGAAGAATTACTTCAGCCAGCGCGGTGGCCAGCTAACCCATTTGGGCTTGGCTGGCTCCGTGCTGCTCGGAGAGCTGCAAGATGTTTTATAGGGCTAAAAAAATGACACTTGCTCGCGAATTGTTGAAATCCATCCCCCCGCACAGCCATGACAAGCCCCTTGTTAGCTGACTCATGAGTGCCAGCAGGCGCGGACGCTGCCGTGCGGAGCGCAGCGCCATGTCCAAGGCCACCCCTCGGAGGAATAAGTCTTCTTTAAAGGTTTTTTCCACTCTCTGGTTGCACGAAAGGAGCTCGAAGGGGATTTTGTTTTTTCAAGAGTTTAATTCCCCTTGGTTTATGTTTTGAGTGTTGGGAACTTCCAGGCTCCCCCATCCTGCTGTTCCCAGAGGAATCCCAGGCCAGCCAGAGAAGCTGCTGCCCTGTGGCTGCAGAGGATGCAGTGATGCCGGACACCGGCAGCATCAGCGTGCAGTAGGAACATCCTTGCTTTCCTGCTTTCAACCTCATGCTTCGCTTGCCCACACATCAGGGGTTGTGAAGGGCTTTCAGAAATACCAACGGACTCCATCACCCAGGAGTGCCCACCGGTGAGGATGCTGAGCGCCCTGGATAACCCTTCCGAGGCTGCATCAACAGCTTGGAGAAAACCTCCCCTCTGGGGGTTAACAGCCTCTTCCCCACACCGCTGGCACGCACCCTGTTTTTCGAGGAACAGTAGAGACTTTATAACTGCCTTGGCAGGAGCCTGGAGACACATATGGCTTTTATTGCTTTTTCTTTTGGTTTTTTTTTTTGGGGGTGGTGGTATTTATTTTGATTTGCTGATAAGAAGACAAAGTTTCTGGCGAGCGGCTTGCTTCCTCTGCCCGGCGGGAGGGCAGCCTGGCTGGGCTGGGACAGGGAGGAGAGAGGGGATGCCACCGTGGGAAAAAGGCCACCTTGGCTGCACATGGGAATTCTGGAGACGTTCCTGAGAGTCAGCAAAACCCGCTGGCGCCAGGGTGCGAAGCGGGGGCTTCCTGGACGAGCACGGAAACTCAACAGAGAGGAGGATAAGGAGCACCAGGCACTGTTGGCTTCAAGGTTAAGCGATTTGCTTGGGGTATGGGACAAAAAAAACCCCAAAGGTTTTTGGCAGAATTGCCAAGATCTTGGCCGGAATGGGTAGAGATGCTGCCCCCGGCGCGCTCAGCACTTAAGGCAGTGTCTGTCTGCGGAGCTGGGAATAAACGAGCACAATCCAGTTAGCAGGAGCTCCTCCAAAAGCTAATCCATCTCACCGTCCCCTCGCATTGCAGACACATTAAAGTAAGAAATATAATCCGTGACAATCAATCACCACTGCGTCCTGGCTTTCTCCCCTCTTTATGCGGTGGCATAATGACTTTTCCACCAGTTTCTGGCAAGATAATTGAAATGAAATGGAAAATATTTTCTTACTTGTCATAAAATTTGCTGCCGGTGAAATAAGAGTAACTTTAACTCTTCGTGGCGTAGCTCCCGTCCCCTGTAATTGTCAGTTAGGGAAAGAATGCGGTGACAGAGGAAAAAACCCAGCCTGTACAAAGTAAAAGCTAGTTATGAATAATACAAAGATTTTTAAGAGTCCCAGGAATACTTGTGGTCTAAGAAAATGCATTTTGTAAAGTTGCCTGGGTTTCGGGGTGTAGTTAAAAGTTTCAGTGAGTCGGGGAGTGGGGGGACACACAGCTCTGTCTGGGGAAGCGGCACTCTGAAATGTGGGATCAGAGAGGGTTTTTACTTACTTTTCTGGGTGTTGGGTTCCAGAGGTATTTGACACCCAAAAAAATCAGAATGAGAGAAATGAGCAACGCGCTGAAGAGCAGTCCGCAGATCTGGTGTCGGGTGCAGGTCTTCTTTCGCGTCTTGGATGCTTCTGCCTGATTAACGAGAGGAGAGGAATAGGCAGGGGCTGGCTGGTGGTCCAAGGAGGGACGAGTACACACACATATCGGACATTTATCACGCTGTCAAGCTGCACGGTGGCAAAAGCAAGCTACAAACTCACATCCAGAAAGCGGCGGTCCTCCAGGCTCTCCCGAGCCGTGCCTCCCATGGTCTCCACTGTGTGCGAGGACGCGCGCCCACTCCGAGGTGGAGTTAGGGAGGCTCTAGGCTGCACATGTGGCGGGGGGAAGGCTGGGTGGCTGCCGCCCCCATGACGGTGGCGGCCAGCTTCCCCCCACGGCTGCTGGCCCCCGCTGCTCCCGCAGCCCTTGCTCTTTGCAGGGTGCAAAAAATTCCTGTGAAAACTGGAAAGGAGCCCACAGGAGGCTCCTCTGTGCGGTGTCCATCGGCCACATCCAGTTTTTCCTTTCGTCTCCGCTCCTGCCCCTGTGTCGGTGGCTAGAAGTGCCCTGGGCTCTCCCAGGGGCTGGGGGGATGCGGGCATTGATGCTCTGGGGGGGGCTGCCCGGGCATGCAGGGGGGATTCTGCAACCAGGACGGTGTGTCAGGGGGATATGGGCACGGCAGGGATGGGGGACAGGTGTGTGCATGGGCTTGCATGTGCATACGCGTGTGTGAATGCGTGTGTGCGTACACAGGGGCACTGGCGTGCAGGTACCTATGTGTGCATGTGTGTGCATGCGTGCCATTATGGTTTGAGGAATCCATGAGAATTTATCGTCATTTAGAGAATTATTCTCTCACCTGATGTCCCCTCCCAACCCGGGAAGGGGAACTGAGGAAAAACAATAAAGAAATCCAGGGGCTGAAATATAAACAGGTTTAATAGAATAAGACCAGGTAATTAATATTAATAACACTAAAGAACCAATATTGGTCCTGATACAAATACAAAATACACAAGGGTCATACCCAGCCCATTTCATCAGCTGTGCCCTCCCAGCAGGGACAGCCAATGTGGGACACTGCGGGAGGAAGGGAAGGGCTCTGTGATCCGGCACTGGGGCAAGGAGTTCTCAGGATCCCAGACATCAAGGGAGAGAGAGAGAACTCCTCAGCAAACTTTCTAATTTATACAGAATGTGACGTTCATGGTATGAAATAATCCTGTTGGCAGCTTGGGTCAAGTGCCCGGGTCTCACTCCTCCTCCTGGTCCCTGCACCTGGGGAGCTGGAAAACACTGAGACCTTGAAACCCGCACCCCAGAGCTGGCTGTGAAGTAAATATTTTCATGTTTTCAGATGCTAGAGTCTTCTAAAAGTGCACATTTCCCAAGCATTAGAAGATGATGTGTTTCTCAAACCAGGACATATGTACATCCCTCAGCAACGCGATGCCGAGCCCAAGCTCTCCCCGGGGAGGGCTCTGGCATCCCGCACCCGTGTTGTGCACAGCCTTGCCCCAGAGTTGGCCTAGCCAGGAATTTCCTGACTAATTTCATTTTATTCTTTTTTTTTCCCCAATGTTGAAAAATTTCCATTTGTTGAAACCCTACCATTTCTTGGTGGAAACAAACCCTTTTCAGGAATCCAGCGCGAAGCCTCCAGTCTGAACAGGATGAGACTCCCTGGTGGAGAGGAGCTGTCACGCGCTCTTTTTCCAAGCTGTTTAAGCTCATAAAAACCCAGAGAGCATCATGCACTAATTAAAATTGTGCCGAAAAGAAGAAGAAAAAAAAATAAATCCGCGTCGAGTTTTGCTCAGGGTGAGAAATGGAGAAATAAAAATGGCTTTGGGGGGGTCCGGAGCTGGCTTTGCGAGGGTGTCAGGGCATGGCAAGCTGGGGGTAAATCCAAGCGGGATGGAAGAGGAGTTGCTGAAATTGGGGAAAAAGGTCATGCAGGTGTGTGTGCAGGGTGGTGTGTGTGTGTCCTGGTGTGTACCGGCTCCCTGCAAAGGGGTTTGTGCTCCTTTGGTTCTGACCCCCCATGGCAGCTCCCCTTCCCTTTCCTCCATAGCGATCCCTCAGGGACGTCAAACACACTGGGGTTTTTTTTAATATTTAAGAGGCCAATAACAGAAGGGAATTGTATTGACGAGTGAAAGACGGCAGGTTCTTTGGAGGAGAAAAATCACTTTTTTAATGGAAAGCAATCACAGGCGGCCTTTGGAAACGTCTGAAAGGTTTTGGAGATCGAAATGCCACAAATCCGCACAGACACCAGGCTTGTCTTTCTCCACTTTCGCCCAGAAAGTTTCACCTCTGAAGCTTTTGTTATTCACTGGAAACCGAAGTATCTGAAAACGTTTGCTTTTCCTGTCCAAAATTACAGTTTCAAAGGAAAACTTTGGAGCAGCTTCTACTGAAAGAGGGTTGTGATTACAGGAAAGAATTACAGCAGTGCCACTAAGCAGACATAATTGATCTGCAAAGCAGCAATCTTCACAATATTCCCCACTCCAGGCACAGGAAACACTGCAAATACCACTCGTAAACCAAATTAGGCATTATTATTTTATTACTGTTGTAAGGTAAATGTCAAGCTTTTTTTTTAATGGCAATCACTGTAACTCCAGCAGGAGCCTGGGCGGCTGCATTAGCTGGGAGAGGTGAGAACCTCCCAGGGCCAGGAGTTAATAAAACTCAATAAATATCATGGGTCTCTTCCAGCGCTTGGCGAGTGCTGGGGATGGAGCATTGTGGGGGGGCACGGTGGGGTTCCGCCGTGGGGTTGGAGACCTCGTTTTGCTGCAGCCCCGGAGACAGCTCAGCTCCGTGCCCCCCGGTCCTCGTGCAGCGCAAGGAGCAGGATGAGACCCCTTCTCATCATAGAGAGCATCATAAATATCCATAAATATAAATATTGAACTGTGGGGGGGGTGTCTGACGGCAGCAAAACCCTGTCCAACCCAAATTCTCCTTCCCTTTGGCAGCTGCAGGCTGTGTGACAGCCGCTGGGTCCCCATGGGGAGACGGATACTTGGGATGCAGAGAAGGACAGAAACTGTGGGATGATGCCAGTCAGGAATGTTTGGGTTTTTTCCCTCCATTCCCCAGTGCTCAGGCTTGGCTCTGGTTTCAGAGAAAGAAAAAAAAATATGGATTTTCCATGAAAAAACAACAATGTGGGGGGAAAAAACCCTCAAACGCTTTAAGATGGCAATCAGGTTCTCGATATAAAAATCAGTTCCGATGGAAATCTCCCATCAGTGCCAATGAAGAGGGAACAATCACTAATTTTCCTTGAAGTTAATGAGTGCGAGTCTATATGGCAGGGGAGAATTTAATCTGATGTGAACTGAGGAAGAGAAGGAATACTGATATTAATGTGTGACTAATTGATACCCAGAAGAACATTTGAAATGATTAAAAGGCATTTGATTTTTATACAGGACAATAAGAGGCTCATTGGCTACAAGTGGCGCATCCTTTCGGTTTTCTACTTCTTGCTCCAATTTGCCCAGAAAAATCTATCATATCCACAGCGTGGCTTGACTGCCGCATAAAATCTCTCTGCCTAGAAATGTTTATAGCAAGAAATTCCTCACGGACAAATGCGGAGGTTCGGACATAGTGCGAGCAGAGGCGAGAAGCCCGGCAGAAATAAAAGAGGTCCCCGAAGTGCTAAAAAAGCAGCTCCCCAAAGCAATGGGGCTTGGGCAGCAACCTCCAGCCGAAAACCCGTCGTGATTAATATGGTGCTCTTTGTTATAATGAAAAACCTATTAAGGTCAGCAGCAGCATCTCTGAGCAGCACTAAATTGGAACGATGGAGACAGTAAAGTTAAAAATGAGCCATAATATTAATGCAGATAGTGAATTAATTGGGCAATTCCATAGGTAGTAAGTAAATCATAGCATTTACCGTGGGACGGGGCACCTCGTGGCTCTTGCAGCAGGGTGGTGTGGTGGCAGTGGTGGCACCCGTGCCTGGACAGAGCCGGGGGAGTGACATGGACCTGCAGCACCCAGGGGATGCCACTGGATCTGCCCTGGACAGCCTTTGCCCCTTCTCCTTGGGTGCTTTTTGGGGGTGTCTCTCAGTAGGGGAAATGCTTCTTGCTTTGCTCTTTTAGGTGCTCCAGCTCCAAAATACATCCAGAGAGCTGGGGTACAGCTTGTCTGGGGGGCTGCAGCCACAGTCCAAGGTGTCTGTCCCCTGGTCCTGCAGCCACCATCCAAGGTCTCTCCCTTGGTGCTCAGCCATGTCCAAGATGTCTGTCCCTTGGTCCTGCAGTTGTGGTCCAAGGTGTCTTTCCCCTGGTCCTGCAGCCAAAGTCCAAGATGTCTGACCCTTGGTCCTGCAGGTGTCTGTCCCTTGGTCCTCAGCTGTGGTCCAAGGTGCCGGTCCCCTGGTCCTGCAACCAAGTTCCAAGATGTCTGTCCCTTGGTCCTGCAGTTGTGGTCCAAGGTGTCTTTCCCCTGGTCCTGCAGCCAAAGTCCAAGATGTCTGACCCTTGGTCCTGCAGGTGTCTGTCCCTTGGTCCTCAGCTGTGGTCCAAGGAGTCTGTCCCTTGGTCCTGCAGACACAGTCCAGGGTATCTGTCCCCTTTGCTGCTACACACACGAAGCTTTGAGCAGGCTGATTTACAGCTTTTACTTCCCCTGGTTTGGGTGGGTCCCTCAGGAAAGGCTTCCTCGCCTTGGGGAGACACATGCAGTACCATGACCCAGCCCTAAGCCACCTCCTGCTGCTTCTGTCTCAGGCAGGAACCTGGAGCAGGGGCAGAGGGCAGTGATTTATCCCATAGTGAAGCACTTACACACATGTCTGTCAGGCTGCAGGCTTCCCCCCAGGTTCCACCATCCCGGACAGCAAACAGGGTAAAGGAAAAATCATATAAAAGGAAATTGCTCATTAGCCAGTGGCTGATTATGCAGAACTACTTCTGCTTCAAATGGTCCCATTTTCTGTAACATTTGCCAGATGAGACGACGCATACCTCCTCTTATCAACTAGCCACATACGGCCTCAGCCGAAGGGAGGTTTCGGTAATTGGCCTATTCATCATTCATTGTTTATCTTAAGTGCACGTTGTTGTAGGGAACTCCAGAGATGTTCTTGATTTAAGTTAAGAAACTTAATCATTATGATAAAACTGCTGGGGGAATCGGACTTCATGTTGGAGACGCACGTGGCCATGTGGCACTCCGGCAGGCTGTAGCCACAGCAGATTATTCAAAGCTGACAAAGCTTTTGGAGAGAACAGAAAATGATAAATTCCTGGGGGCCGTTCTGATGGAGCCGTTCAGAAATTTATTACTGAAGACATACGCTTCTCCTTGCTCACCGCCCATGCGAAATCCCGCTCCTCCAAGCTCGGGGGGACGTCTACCTCATTGCTGCTGTTGTGACTCCCTTGTCAACAGAAGTTATTAACAGCACCGGGAAATTTTATCCAAATGCTGGTTTCATCTTGATAAATAACAATTTCATGTCTCTGTTCTACTACATGACTACACAGTTTTATTTCAAACACTTCACTTCTTCAGAAACGCTTCCCCGTGCACAAGGCTTAGCTCGTCTATACAATATGTGCCGAGCAGTTTTTATTTTCACCAGGCTTTGAATATCTTAATGCAAAGACCAAAGCCATAATCTTGCACTACCATAAGTCATTTCTCCCAAAAAAGAGCCACTTCCTACTGGGAGTGCTAAAATGTAATTGAAAGCTACGTGTGTATTGGTGTCACTGCGAAAAGCATTTTATTAAAAATAGTTTAAGGGTTGTTAAGATCTGAAGCAATATTGTAAAGCTCCTCTTGGAGGTGAGAAAAGAAACCAAGAGGATAACTCAGGGAGTGAGGGGTTGGTGCCTCCCTCTGCCCCACAGTAACCACCACCCCATCATCCAAATCTGCCTTATGGGTGCTGTTACGGGGTTCCACCTTCATGGATGCTCGGAGTGATGCGGGCACTCCGCTGGCAGCCGTTAATTGCCAGCCTGCTTAGTTAGAAGCGAGTAATTTTGTGATGAGTGTGTCTGAGGCATGGGGGGAAGGAGGTGGAGGAGGCCAGGCTGGTTTCTCCAGGCAGGGCAGGTGTCGTGCTGCAGGTGTGCGGGTCCCTTGGAGGATGGATGGATGGATGGATGGATGGATGGATGGA
>VWZL01004256.1:65284-77219 GCA_013396915.1 Stercorarius parasiticus | reverse complement strand
GATGGGGGTGAGGGGAGTGGCGGTAGGAGCCTGAATCCTTGCCAGGTTTCCATCCCGCAGAGCGTGTCGGGGCCGGCGCGGGGATGTGCTGCGGCTGCTGCCTGCCTTTGAACCGCAGGCAGGCTGTCCCTGCTCCCAAACCTCCCTGCTAGAGCATCCCTGGGCAATTTCAAATAATGAGCAAATACGGAGAAAATCAAAGCATGTTTGAACTTCGTTAATGAACAGAAAGAGGGCTAAATGTTGCCAATAAACTGTTTGCTGCGGATTCACAGAATACCTAAATCGGCTCCGTCCCTTCCAGCTGGTGTCATGAGCCATGAAGATCATGATGCGCGGCTGACGGCATCAGCCAGACCCCATCAGGCAGAGCTGCGGGTGCTGGCTGGGTTTTCTGGACATAGGTGACTTATTCAAAATCTGAGCAAGCATGTTGCATTTCCCCATGCAGGCAGGATCGTCCCCTTGGGGACAGCAGCCGGGGACAGCTGCTGGCCTCCGTAGCGGCGAGGAAAGGGAAGATATGGTCTGGGGCTTGGAAGAAAACAGAGTTGAAAGGAGGTTCCCAGGGGGCGGAAAACCAGCTTGCATTGAAAAGGCCAGTCCCCGTGGCATTTGGTATTTATTTCTCTGTAGTTGTTGTTTACAGGAGGCTAAGCAGTGACGTCGGTGGCTACGTGGGGTTGCCCCACGCAGGCACGGGATGAGCCTGATTCCGGACTGTGGAGGTAGGGCTGGCGCAGCTGGCCTGGAGACGGCAGCGGACTGTGTTTGCCAAGGCAGGTGGAATTTCACCCCGCTGCCTTTTCGTTCTTCAGGGCTGGAAACCTGATCTCTTGGTCACGGGCCAGTTGCTCAGGCCTTTTTCCCCATGGATAGATGGGGGGTTGATGGGGGACTCTGCGGGGCTCAGCACCCTCAGCTCCGCACAACCATGGGGATGCCCCGCACAGGGCTCAGGGGGGCTGCGCGGGTGATGGCTTTCTCCATCAGGACCCTCAGCTGTCACCGGGTGCCAGCCCTGGCTCCACAGCACTGTCAGCTGATTAGCTTGCTAATCAAAGTGAATGATGAAGATAGGGTTGGGGTGTATGTTAAATCTCTACCAGGAAGAGTGTTTTTTCACATAGTGTATCACGTAATCCTGCCACGTGATGGAGGCTGTAATAGCTGCTTTCCCCTTTGAACGTGGTATTTGCTTTAACTTTAATGATTATTTATTCCCCGGCTGCAGGGAGAGCTCGGTGCCCTGAACCACAGCCTGGGCTTGTCTGCGGGAGAGTGTCGGAGACGTAGGGAGGGGATGTTTCCAGAGGATGTGCATGCAGAGCTGCACTCCGGGCCACCGCTTTCACTGGGATCCTGCTGTGTTCCCCAGCCTGGGTCCCTGGTCCCAGCTCTGCACAGCATCTGGGTGTCTGTCCCCAGGCTGCTGCCACCCCCTGCTCACGGGGTGATGGCCACAGTGTGTCTCCTCACTGCAGAAGCTGGCTGGCAGTCTCCATGCAGCAAGCTTTGCAGCTCCTGAGTGCATCTTACTTAAAAGGCAGCTCCTCTGTCACGCAGGAATGCTGCCTGTCCCTCCCCACATGTCCCCCTTGCTACCAGGGGTTGCTCACAATTGCAGCAATACGGAATTTCCAAAAATGTCCTCAAATAGCAGACCGGACCCTCGAGATCACATCACCTGTAAACAAGAGGAACCCGGAGCACAGATGCATCTCTTACTGTTGATAGATTAAAATTATACATGATCACAAAATAGCAGCGTACAGAAAAAAATGCTTAGCTGGTGTAAATTACTTTTTTCTCTATTTCCTTCCATTAGGCACCGGCCATTTACCCCAGGCAGAGCTCTGTCCCTGGGAAGCGCCCGCGCTGGATGTGGAGCGGAAGGCTGGGTAAGTGCTGGCTGAGATAGCTCTCCTGATGGACTGAGATGAGCTGAAGTGTGAAAATCCGAGGCACTGTGAGACGGAGGATGCTACCTGTCGTATTATCTTCAATTCTTAAAACAGGAGGAAAAAAAAGGCAGAAAGCTCTGTCCTGAGTTGTGCTCTTTTGTTCTGGGCATCGCTTGCTCCAGGGGAGGATTTGGCCTGCAGACCAGCGAGGAAAGTTTGCCGCATTGGCAGCAACACTCTGTAATTCAGGAGCGATCCCTTAAACAAGATTATTACTCATTTTACCAGGCACAGCTATCCATTATGGTTAATAAAACACCACATAAGTGATTCTCAGCCTGATCCAAACACTATATCTTGTGGCCCAGCTGGGCTCACTTTTATCCTTAGCCTCACACCAGAGGCTCCACTGGCATCCGCAGACACTGAGATGTTGGTACCCGATCGCGTGGACGGCCAAGACCTGCCTCTTACTTTCCAAGGGGATGAGCGATGTGAGCTGTTGTACGGGCACGACTGTCACCTCCCAGCCGTGTTCGCTCAAGGACAGGGTCTGTGGTGGCTGCGGTGGCACGCTGGCCCGGGGGAGGGGGGAAGGCAGCTCCATCCTGTGCTGGGCACCCTGGTACCCACTCTGTGGTGAGGAGGTGACCTCTCGGACCACGCTTTGCCGGACCTGTGGCTGCTGTTTCGGCTGCCTGCAGGGTGATGTCCCATTGCCCTGGGTGGGATGGGGAAGTGGAGGAGGACCAGCCTGGGCTGTGGGTGGAAGGCTTCATCCTGGCACTCCTGTTGGAAATAAGGCCCAGGAATTTGTTGCAGAGATGCAGCTGATGCAAAGATGGTGACAAGGGTGGCGACAAGGCTGCCTTGATGTGCCTGTGCAGCTCGGCAGCCCCTGCCAGCGCTGCAGGAGGATGGGAGCCAGCGATCCCGCCTGCAGGCTGCCCTGCGCGTCCAGCATTCCGCCTATTCCCCTTGGCATCCAGCATTCCGCCTGTTCCGTGGCATGCCGGGAGCAGCTCGAGGAGTGCTGGGGCAGCGGCAGGAGCCAGTCCCTGCCAGGATGCGGTTACCCTACAAATAAGGAGCAAGCACCGCGTGGCTCAGGGTGACCACCTGCGCCAGCACCTGCACTGCCAACACCATGCCGGTGGCTGGCTGGAGGGGGGGGCTCTGCTCTGGGCCATCCATCTGGCATCCTTCTGAGACACCGCGGCTCAGTTTTTCGCCATGCCAAAACAAATCCTAGCAGACTATTAATCACTGGCTTGGAAGAGCATCCACCCCCGGTTGGGTTATGATAAGCTATGCCAGCCCTTTCCCCCACGCCGTGTCTGACATCGTGTAGCCATTTGAAGAAGCCGTAATTACAGCAATTGTTGGGCGTTTTTCTAGCCTTTTCTCCCTTCTCTCGTAGGTAATGTTATGTGACAAATGGCTTTCCCTGACATTCGCATCTCTGAGCGCTCTGCCAAAACAGCACTGGTAGCCTGGCTGTGTTGCGGTGCGGGAACATCAGGCTTACCACAGACGGCGCAGGATGGGTGTAATAAAGTGCAAATCTCAGTTTGGTGGGTGAAAACGATCCATGCGGCCATGCTGGGGGAGAGCTGGGGTTTTGACGGTGTATTCTGCCATTTCCCTACATCTGCAGTTGCAGAAGCGGGAGGGGAGGAGGGAAGGACACCGGGATCTGTGCCTGGACCGCTAACTGCCGGGTGTAGGATACAGGCAGGCGGTGTTTGAAATGCCAAACGGTGGGATGCTGCTAAGTCAATACCAGCGAAGAACCAGAGCCAGGTTCCCTGCTGCGCGCACCTTAGTGGGATGGAGCCGGAGCCTGCTCCCGGGTCCGCGGCTGCTCCTCAGCTGGTGCTGCACATCTCCATTGGCTGCTCCGGAGCCGGGGCAAACCGCGCCAGCTGAGGAACGCTGCTGGAATCTCCCAGCTGGCGTTCAGCACTGTGGCAGGAGGCCGTGTATCCCAGGAATGCGCTCTTTCTCCTGCCTGTTGGTGCGCTGGGCAGGGGGGATTGGGGCTGGGGTGTAAAAGCAAGCAAATGTTTGGGAGCTGTCAGCTCTCCGCCAGTGCCAGGTATCTTAATTTCTGCTGGAAGAAGGAAGCATTGCAGTCTCTTTCCCATCCCACGGGGTCAGCAGCAGACTAAGGAGCGTGCCTGGAATAAAAAGGGGAAGAAAAGAAGAAAGAAAAACTGTAGAATAAGTGATTTAGTTGTATTTGTGACTGTTTTGAAAGATTTAATAGATGTTGCTGGAGCAGCTGGGCAGAGTTTGCTAACCTCTGTGCATTAGCCATGTAGCCGTTCAGACCAGAGACACTGCCCTGTTCTGTTTCTCTACATCCCTGTCCTTCCCCAGGTGTTCCTCTTCCCCTGACCTTCACAATCTGTTTGTCCATGCGAGGGCCCAGAGACTGAATTAAGACGTGCTGTTTGTAAGCAGGGTAGGACAAGCGGAGATTCTCCCATCACCTAGGATAACCTTCGCCAGCAGGCGCGTCTCCTGCAGAGAGAAGTTTGGTTCCCTCTTAATTCATCCGTGGCATTGCTGTCTTGTAAAACCCTAAGGCCGTCTGTTCTTCACCTGTGTGGCTAACGGCATGCACGGTTTGTGAACCCAGGCAGGCATCCAAGGCGCCGTCCTGAAGGTCCACCGGGCAATTGTGCGCTGAACTGCATTGCAGCGCTCCCGCGGCTCCACGCCGGCACACGCTGACGGCACAGATTGCAATTTCCCCCGGCTTCCTCGTCTACCCTCCCTCTTCTCTCTCCTCCTCGCTTTTAATCTTTGCTTAACTTGTGGTGCAGGCAATTGCGCGGCGTTTAGCGCATGGTGATGTGTGTTTGGGGCCTACGCTGGAAATACAGCTCATTATCTGGAGTGGATAATATTAAGCACTTCTCTCTGTTGGCCATTTGATCACAAGGTTATCCTGTTTGATGGTTTTATGCGCTGGAATTGATTGCATGGGAAATATTTAGCCAGCGTGGCTGAAACTTGTGTCCCCCCACAGGCTGCCAGATGCAGGTGTGCTGCTGCCCCCGTGGGGCGAGGGGACCATCCTGGCGGGTGGCCAGTGGCCCAGGTGCCCATGCGAGGCCAGTGGTCCTGCTCTGCTCCCTCATCAGGACCGGGCAGGGTGCAACGTGAGCTTGCAGCATCAGGAAGGCTGATTTTGCTGTCCTTTCACCACTCTTTGAGGGTGCTGCGGGAACTCAGCGTGGGGCGTCTGGATGAAGGTGGTCCTCCGTGACATGGGGCATGCTGGTGCGAGTGGCCGAGCATGCGTGGAACCAGGATCTGACCCTGCCACCGCCATCATCCCTTGCAGCGAGATGCTGCTCGCATCCCCGCTGCACTGCGCAGACCCTCAGGGACCACGCTGCTGGGGAATCCCACTCTCAGCACCTCCGGGTGCCGCAACGGCCCCGGGGCATGGGCTCCTTGCAGACCCCCAGGTCAACTCCCTTGTAGAAAATGGGATTTTCTATCAATCCATCATCCTGCATCGTTTTGGGGTTTGTTTTTTTGGTGTGGTCCTGCAGCAGACAGCGGGGTGGCTCTCAGTCACCAGTGAGGATGCTGCCTCGATGCTAACTCGGCTGCCGCGGGGCTGTGCCTCTGTTGCGTGAAAAGGAGACAGAGGGGCAAGCGGTTTTGGCAGAAAATAAACCCCCTTGCGTTCTAACACTCCTCACCGAGGTGGGAGGCTAGGTGCGGCTAGGTTTAAATTCTGAGTGATGCCCAATTCAGCACTATCAGTCCAATCGCGTTTAATATGTATTAAACTATTACGATTTTGGATACACTAATAGTGGACTGCACCTTCAGTCTAGTCGTGCTCATGAACTAGCACGGCCACTCTTGAATCTTTGGTCGCGTTCGGTGAGAAACTAAAAACGACTAGCTACTTAAAACAGTGCAGTTTATTTAAGCAACAGATATACAGGTTCTTAGGATTGCCGGTGATAAATACACTGTCTGCAAAGCACGTGCGAGTTAAAGTATGGTTATATATGTATGAAGCGCGCGACTAAGTTATAAAATACAGCCTGGCTATAAATGTAGAAAAGAGAGACTCTAAAGAGATTTTCTAAGTTTCCCGAGAAAGCATTCGGTATAATCTAAGTCTTACCCAAAGGCGTCCCTGTGGGGGGGAAGAGAGGTTCAGCCCGTCGACTGATCCCAGAAGTCAGAGGTGGTGCAATTCTCCGCGATGGTGTCTTCCCTGATACCCCCCCTCTCTCGGGCTACTTTTATACTATTTTTTTATCTTCAAAGGTGGAGTTTGAGTGACTTTAGTCATAAATGTTTTCATTTTAATTGATATGCTCAAGGAGAAGTTATCGCACCTTGGGGGCGGATAGCCTCCGGGATGGAGGGGTATTTTGGTAAATTTTGGTGAGCAAGGTTCGCACAAAGGACAGCGTTTCATCAACATTTGATGAAATATTGGCTCCGATTGATATGTAGGCCGCTTATCTGTTTTCGTAGGCAGCTTATCCGTAGTGCCATCCTGTTCCCATCACAAGGGAAGGCCACGGAACAAGCGTGTTTCGTTCCATCCCTCGTGTGTTTCCCAGCACCGGGTATCGCAGATGTCGCATTCCTCACGTGCCAGCTGCAGCTGCATTCTTTTTCAGGAGCCTCTTGATTTCTTGTAATTTTCCTTTGTGTGTGAACAATGCTATACCTTTTGTACTATTTTTCTTGCTAGGCCAATTTAGTAATTATTCCACAGCCTCTCAGCTGGCCGACATGCTGGTGCTGGCAGTAACTCTTCATAATGTGCCCTCTGGGAAGCGGCCTGAGAACCAGCGTGCTTGTTTGCCACAGGCCATCGAGCAGTCACCAGGTGATGAACTCGGGCAGCGTTCTTCCCAGTGGGGTGCGGGCCAGTGAGGCAGGGGGAAAGGCTACATCGCCTCTAACAGCCCCCCCCAAATCCTGCAGCATTTTTTGCTTCGCATCTTATTGTATCGGAAGGACAGCGGCTGAGGATGCTGGTGGCCTTATCGCCTTAACGTTGCCCCGTGCAGGATGCGGAGAGGCAGCCCCTGCTCAGCTCCTTGCTCCTTAGGGACCTCCAGAAAGCACCATCCTATGATTTTTTTTCCCGCCCTGCTCCCCACGTTTTGCTCTCAGGAAGGCTGTGTAAATCCAGAGCGGCTCCAGCGGGCTTCCTCTGGACTGACACCAGTGCGGGGAGCAAAGAATTAGCCCCGCACCTGCCACTTTTTTTAATATAGGCTTTAAATCTGATTATAACTGCCTGGCTGGCTCTGCATTATGTGCTCCGTGATTATTCAGCATTATGTAATCTTTGATAAAAGATGCTGCATCAGTAAAAGTGAATTAAACTATTGAGTGATAGGAGTTTATCGGATTCCTCGGAGTGATGCTGTCCTGTCTTTGGCACTTTAACCTCTCCTGTGGAAGGAGTGTGCCAGACGCTGCCCTCGCTAACAGCCAGGAAACCCTGCTGACTTGGGTGGAATTGCGGGAGCACAAATAAAATGAGATTTCAGCTTAGAAAGACAGTTTTTTATAGTCTAAAGACTCAATATTTTACGGCAGCGGTCCCTTATCTGCGTTATGGGCAAACTGCTAACAGAGTTACAGGAAGAGATGTCTGCAAGTCCCACCGATGCTCGATAAAGTTTGGCTCTGAGAGGGCTGATGGCAGAGCTGGCCAGGCTCTCCTCGCTCCAAAACCTCTTGAGAGTGGACACCTCCCGCCCCCGCCCTGAATTCCCATATGACGGGGGGGAGGGAAATAGTGTGTTTAATTCTAAGCTCAATATTTTTCCTTATTTTTCCAACACCCCCCCCAAATATAAAATATTGCCTTTTTCTCCTTTTTAGGTCTTCCCTTTCTCCACACACAGCAGATGTCTGACGGCTGAATGGTCTAGGGATTTTGCTCTGAGTTTTCCTATTTCTTCATTTCATTTTTCTATACTACAGCGGGTTTTTTTTTTCTACTTTGCTGTGATATCAGAAACAGTGCTAGGGGAAAAAAAAAAAAAAGCACAAACCTAAACTGTAACTCCCGACACCCAGATGCTTTGAAAAGCTTTCAAGTTTTGCAGAACTGGATAAGCAAAGAAAGGAAAAAATAAACCTACATCATTTATTTTACTTCACCTAGTAGCTAAAAGGAAAAGATGCCGGAAAAGGGAAAAAACAACACTTCAGAAATGTGGAATTGAAAGAAAGGTTCTGAAAAATTAAAAAGATAAAGTTCCTCTTTGATGTTTAAAACAAATTTCAAATTTTCAAATTATTTTGGGCGTGTTTTCTTCAGTTCTGGAGAAATGGGGTGCTGGGGGGGCTGGGTCTGAGAGGGCTTTTCTACCCTGCTTGCTGTAGCAGGGGATGTGAGTGGAGGCTTGGGTACCACCAGTATCCCAGGGGCAGGGGACCAGCATTGTTGTGGCATGGTACGAGCATCATCAGGGCAGGGGACCAGCGTCGGGGCAGGGTACCAGTGGGAAGCCTTTGCTCTAGAGGGAGGCAGGGCGTGCATCGAGCCCCCAAAGCCCGTCGGCCTCTGCAGCATCGCATCCCAGGGGAGGCAGGGGTGCGAGCAGGAGCTGGGCAGGCAGGAGATGAGGCCATCGTGCTGCCCTGTCTGCGGGTGATGGCTTTGCTGGCCTCATCCTGTGCTCGTCCTTTCCCCTCACCTGCTGCACGAGGAATGTTTAATAAAAAACCCCAGGCTTGACAGACAGCTGACACCGTAGTTTTAAATATACATGTTTTAGATCCTGAGATTTACTTTTTGACAGGTACAAGAGAGACAGCTATAAATGCTGGGCTGGAAAGGAAAGTCATTCGCATTAGCGCTCAAACAAAGGGCTGCAAGCTGCGCCATTTGCTTTTAATTAAAAGCTTTCCTTATTTTACAGCGTGGGCAGAACCAGAACCAATATCTTTGTTACGTGCTACCCGTACCAACCAATGAGCCAGCAGAGTGACAGGCCATGGTGCCACCCTGTCACACCAGCTCTTCAGCGGCGAGCGACCAGGACCCCAGCCTGGTGCTGAAGGGCAGCAAGCTGGCACCGAAGGGGGTGATGCAGCTTCCCGATGGCGGCACAACTGGAGGCGGGTGCTATAAAATGGGCTGCTATCTTGCACGGGGAGCTCTCACATGGGGTTTGGCCAAGGGGAACACGGGGACCACCATGCCACCTGCCCCCTCCCTCCCAGCTAGGCCACCACGCACTGGTGCTGGGGGACATGGGCAGGCACGTCGTAACGGGAGCATTGGGCTTTGGATAAACTAATTGTGTTGCAAGGAGTGGAGCGAAGCTTTTAGATTTCAGAGCCAACATGTGGCATCTTTATTAATGTGCCTACTTGAGTTCCCTGGGACGCGATGTTTTCTCCTCACCCTGGCCATCCATCTGAACTGATAATAGGACTATTAATCCATTTTGTTGACAGCACTCACAGACCTCCAGCAAGGCAGGAGATGGGGAGTGGTGGAGCTGCGAATCAATGCTGGTTTTGCTCCGAAGGGATCCCGTCACAGTCTCTGGCATAACGAGCGTTAGCTGGGGGTGAAAGGATGGAGCACCAATCAAGGTTATAGGTGCTAGGCAGCTGGCCAGCTGTGGCCTGGCTTCTCCTCGGTCACCTGGAGAGCGTCCTGCAGAAAGCCATTGAGATACGAGATGCTCTACAGAAGCCAAACCTGCAGGAGACCTTGTGCTCCAGGGCACGTCACACTCTGCAGGGACACTGACACTGGGTTGATACACCATGGACCCATGCAGCAAGCCCATGCCAGTCATTTAACCCCCCCTCTAATCCCCCTCCATACCCATAGGGAGGGGAAGTGTCTCTGATTTTAGGGCCTTTTCAGCCCTGTCAGCTCCAAGGTGCTTGGCACAGCATCCATCATGTCAGTGATTTCCTTTACAGCAGCAGAAATACATATATGCAATATATATCTTTTATAGGCGTGATATATAAAGAAATATTTCAGTGGAAAAAGAGATGGAAAATGAGGTGCGTCCCTGCCCAGCTACGGCTCCTCCGCACATCCCCTGCCAGTGGCTCATCCCAGACGCCTTTATATTCAGACTGATCCTGTCTGGTTTTAAATATCTCAAGCCACAGAACTTTCTCCCTCCAGGGAACCACGTCGCAGCCTCATAATTTTCACTGTCAGCAGAGGGGATTTTTTCCCCTGTGACATTCAACCTAAATGCTCCATTTCTTCATTTCCTGTCATCCCTTCTGGTGATGCCCCTTGTACTCCATTAAATAATTCCTCCCCTCCCTATTTACACCAACCGGATCTGTAAGGCTCTTAGTTTGTCTCCCCACGGCCAGCTCTTAGCCAAGCAATATATATATTTAAGCCTTTTAATCTTCCTTCAGAAATCAGTCTCTCTGTGCCTTTGATCATTTGCGTTGCTTCCCTCTGAACTGCCGCCAAGGCATTTGCGCCAAGGGAGCCCTGAGCTCTGCTCCGGCCACACCTAAGCCTCCCAGCCACCTCCATGGGACACCGGCGCCTGATCCCTCCTTGCTGTCTCCTGGGGTCCCCTTCGCTGTCCCCCGAGCCCCAGGCCCTTCGCTGGGATGTTGCTCCAGTTCCGGTTGCCGTGCTGCCAGCTTGGCTCGGCCATCGTTGCCCCTTCTGCTGTGGGCTCGGGCTTGTGTTTGCCTCCCAGCTGCGCTCACTTACGTTTGTCCAAGGCACAGCTCCTTTTGCTGCTTCCTGCCCACATCTCTAATCTCACTAGGCCCTTTTTGTGTTAATTTTCTACGCTTGCCGGAGCCCACAGCACCTCCCAGCATAGCATCATCTGCCAAATTCATTAATGTGTAGTTTACTCCCTCTTTCCAGGTCATTAATGAGGGTATTAAATGAGAGCAGACCTAACCTAGATCCCTGCAGTACCCCATAAACACCTCCCCCTGTTTCTAATTACCCTTTGTTTATGATCCTTCAGCCAGGTTTTCAATCCACGTGGCACAGTTCAAGCCATCAGAATTAATTTTCCCAAGGAAGATTTCGCAGACTGGGAGGTGTGGGCAGGGGGAGCTGAGGGTTTGACCATCCGCACCTGTCACCTCCTCGCGTCCCACCCCCACTCCCCCCTGGGTCACGGCTTCCCGCAGAGGGGACAAAACGCCTGGAAAAGGTTCTTCTCTGTGTCGGGTTGTGCTCCCACTCCTCCGGGAGCAGGGGGACCCTGCGTCCCTCCCGCGTCCCTCCCCGGGGGAAGAGGGGGCATCCCCTCGGGCGTCCTGGGGCAGGGTGTCCCGGAGGGGGTGGTGTCCGCGGATGGATGTTGTCCCGGGGGATGATGTCCCCAGAGGAGGTGATATCCCGGTGGATGATGTCCCTGGAGGAGGTGGTGTCCCTGGACGGATGTTTTCACGTGGGATGATGTCACAGGGGACGGTGTCCGTGGATGAATGTTGTCACGGGGGATGATGTCACGGCGGACGGTGTCCGTGAACGGACGATGTCCCGGGGGACAGTGTCTCTGGACGGATGGTGTCGCTGGGGGTAGTGTCCCTGGATGTCCGCGCTGTCCCGGGGGCCGGTGTCCCCGGCGGGGGTGGTGTCCCGGCCGCCCTCCGCGGGCCCGTCCAGCCGGGTGGCGGCCCGTGTCCGTGCCGTGCCGCCCACAGACCGGCCCGGGCACTGCACCGTGCGGGCCCGCCCAGGGCCGGGCGTGTTCCCGGCCCCGCCGTGCGNGGTCTGGGGTCGGGGCGGGGAACGGCGTGTTTGAAGGTTTGCAACTGAAAGGCTCCGAGCTGAGCACTGGAACGCCCCGCTGGCACCGGCCCGCAACCCGCCGGGAGTAGCACGGCCTCCGAACCCCCTCTAATTAGAGCCCGGGGAACGTGAGTGCCGTGCGCGGAGACCTGAGGTAAGGCACCGGCGCACGGGCAGCGGAAGCTTTATTTCATTTTTAAGAGAAGACGGTACCGTGCTGCTTTCCCCTTTGCCGGGGCTGGAGCCGGGGGGGGCCCTG